>VUQS01058408.1:0-10449 GCA_015108495.1 Heterochromis multidens | reverse complement strand
TGTTGGGAGTCTTTGACAGTGAACCTCCCCCCTCCTCCCTTGCAGAATTAATGTGTGCTTTAGAATGGCCCAGATGTAATATGATTTAAAAGCTGAAAAAAAAGATAAAAAAGGGTTGGAGAAATACAAATGTTTAATTATTTTAAAAAATAAAGAGATATTAAATTAAACCTGTTTTGTGATAAAGCCCAGATGCTTAATTGCTTTATTTGACTGGGTTCACAGGGTGTGTGTATGAATGTGTGTGAGTGAGCTGAGGTGATTCCCAAAGAGCTATTGGCTGAAAGCTTGGCATTTCACATCATACTGTGCAGTGTCCTTAAAAAATTTGAGAAAATTGGATAAGTTTGAGACAAAAGAAAAAGAAGCAGGCATCTGTCTATAGCAGATGAATGGTATCTGAAAGTCATGATCTTTCAGGAAAACACAGCAAAGACCTGACACAGGACCTGAGTTTCATCTGGCCCTTCAGTTGATCCATCTACTGTTCACTGAAGCCTCATTAGAAATGATCTCAATGGAAGGGTGATTGTCACAGGGAGAAAAGGCTGAGAAAAGGCTGAAATCAGTGGCAACAGGACCTATGGAGTGATGAATCCAAAATTGAAATATTTGGTCCAAATCATGATCGGTATGTATAGAGGAGGTCAGGAGAGGGGTACAACAGTAAGTGTCTACAGCTATCTGTAAAACATGGTGGAGGCTCTGTCATGGTTTGGGCTGTATTTCAGCCAGTGGTGTTGAAGATCTTGTCAAAAACGATGGAAATATGAACACAGAAAAGTACCATCAGATTTGATCCATCATACAATACCATCTTGAAAGCATCTAATTTGCAAAGGCTTCATCTTTCAGCATGACAAAACCCAAACACTGCCAATGCAGTAAAAGCATACCTGGATTAAAAAAACCCCCACAATGGAGCACTGTCAGTCATGGACAGGCCTCCCCAGAGCCCGGACCTCAACATTACTGAAGCAGTGTGGGATCATCTCTACAGACAACATCCAAAGAAGAGCTTTGAATGTCCTTCAAGAAGTCTGGAGAACTATTCCTGAAGACTGCTTAAAGAAATGATAAGAAAGCTGCCTAATAGAGTTCAGGCTGTGTTGAAGAATAAAGGTGGTCATACCAAATATTGACTTTCAAGCTTGTTAGAATTTTACAAACTGTTTTTGCCTTATATGCTGTATTTCCATGTATGTTTGCAGATGGTTCAGTAAATAACTGCACTGTTTTCCCATTTCCCATGCAAAATACAAAGAAATGTGCGGTGCCCGAAGACTGCACAGTAATGTAGGTAATTCGAAAGAGAACTCAATCATTCTTAGCAAATGCTGATATTCACACCATCCAAGTCATGGCTAGACTGAAGCTTTCTAAGCTATTGGACTTTAAAGCACTTTAAAGAAACTGGATCAGTTGGATCCAAAGCAAGATCAGGAAGACCTAAAGTAAGCACTCCATGTTTACTGAGAGAACACATACAGAGATGGTAAGACTCCAATCAGCAAAGGTCTTGTCAAAACCAAAATCTCTTATGTAAACTAAGAGGGGAACCAACTCCAAACTGCTGAGGTGGTGAGACTGGACTGCTATTTCGGAGTTTAACACCTGCAGTGATTTGACTCTCGACCAAGCAGCACTCTGCTCATCGGAGACGTGCTCCAGCCCTCTGGGTTCAATCTGTGTGCAGCAAGCAAATGAGCCCAAACACTTCTCAAAGCTTTGAAGAGCTGCTTGAAGACCAAGATGCGCTGTCATGGATTTTCTGAGCAGTCGCCTGATCTCGACCCCTCTAAACACTTATGAGGGCACTAAAAAAAACACCCCTGACAACACAAGAAGCTCTTTGGAATATTGTCAGAGGTGAACCTTCCTGGTACCTGCATGGGTTTTCCCCCACAATCCAAAAACATGCCTGTAAGGCTTATTCTGCCGATTACCACTGCAATCCAGACATACCATGAAAATACAAAGCAATCATATAAGTCTGGTGGATGTGAGTTTCTATCACTGTAATAAATCAAACAGCAGCACAAAGAGAGAGGATTCTTTATTTTAATGGGGCACCTGGCTTGGACTGTAATTAGGGAATTAGTGAAGACATTTCTTGAAGAGAGCTCTTCCGGGTTGGTAACTGAGCTGAACTGTGGTGTGCTGCAATACTTCAGGTGGTCAACAGAGGTCAGCAGAGACCTGCAGTTCACAGGTTCAAACCTGAGCCAGTAAGCCATCACATTTAAAGGGGTATTTCTCACTAAAGTGACCTCTATGTTTTCAAATATGACAACTTAAACCAAAGTTCATTCACACTAGGGATTTGTTTCTGATTCATACAGGAAAATAAAATCTGTAAGTGAAGAGATACTATATAAAAAAAATTAAAGTAAATGAGGGCATATACTGTTTGTGAGGCCAAGTTCCTTGATTTTTTTTTTTTTTTACATTGTTTGGGAAGAGGATATGGAAATTAAACTCCACCTTTATCCACCATAACACTATTTTGACACTGGGACTCAAAAATAATTCAGCCAGTGGCCATTCATTGACTTGACTTCACTGAATGGCCATTGCCATTCAGTGAATGTCATTTAAGAACAAAAGATCATTAAATCTGACTGTTTTTCCAGGCAAATACACCCCCTGATAATTGAAATGACTGTTATATACATTCATCCTAAAAGTTAGAGAGGTAATATTTACAGGAAATATATTTTAACTGTTTAACTCATAAATAAAAGTGAAAGTTTGATGAATGACTTTATAAAAATGTAAAAAAAACAAAAAGGAGTTTGGTTGGTGAATTTTATTTTGACAGGGAACATTTACAGTCTGAAACAGCAGGGGATTCTGTTTGTATGCCTTTTAGCTGTTAACCGTGTGCAGGGTCTGTGCAGTTAAATATGAGCTTTAATCTCAAATTTAAATCTGGCTTTCAAAGTGACAAATGTGGAATGGACTGGCATTTATATAGCACTTGTCTATGATTACTAAGCTCTCCAAATGCCTTGCAAGCCATATTGGCCTTTTACACACATATTCCTGCATCATATCTGTCAAAACCTATGGACAGTTTAGAATAATTGATTAATATGCATGTTTGAACGGTGGGAGGAAACCCACCCATCCACAGTGAGAACATACACATCCTAAACAGAGGCCCCAGCCAATCAAGAGGCTCAAACCCAGAATCTTTCTTACTGTGAGGCAACAGTGCTACCGTGGCGCCTTATGTTTCACAGAAGCTGAGCTCCTGTGTCTCTGCTTGATTCAGTGTTGGTCACACCCAGGAGACTGGGCACATTGTGGACTGTCGTTAGGAACAGGTGTGGGATGTGAACCATTTACAGTGGGGGAAATGATTATTTGATCCCCTGCTGAATTTGTAAGTTTGCTTACTTACAAAGAAATGAACAGTCTCTAGTTTTTATGGTATTTTCATGTTAATGGAGAGAGACAGTATATCAACCAAAAATCCAGAAAAAACACATTACATAAAAGTTGTAAATTGATTTGCAGGGGATCAAATAATTATTTCCCCCGCTGTATCTAATTAGAATCACCAGTCAAGCAAAAAACCCTGATGGCTCGCATGAGGCTTCTTGTCATGTCTACCTTTACCCCCTATTTGCTTCAGGTATAATTACTGGAAATTTCCCAAAGCCTCAGGACACATTTGGCTCTGAGCTCTTTACAAAACAAAAGTAGTAACACGCAGAGAGCACTGTTATAATTAATTAGACCAACACTGCTGATAATCATATACACTCCTCTTCCCGCTCTCTGTACACTCAGCTTCACAGTGGAGGGGAGAAAAAAGACAAGATCATTTGCATCTATGTATCTGCTGAATTCTTTGATCTAGTGTACATTTCCAAAAAAAACCAAAAAAATATTTCCTCTGTGGAAGTCCCTGCATCCTTTGTAATGGCCAGCAGGGGGCGACACCTCTACTTTTAAATCGAATCTGGTTGTACAGAAGTCTACGGGACAATGGAAATGCACCTGATCTATGACCAACACTTTTGTGTTGAGTTTATGGTATCAGTCCCTAGTTTCAGCTGCAACATAAACACAACATGATGTTCATTCTGTAAATTATGGCAGAGTCAGAAATGAGGATACAGCAGGAAGTACCTTGTGATTGACATTCTAGTACTGCATGAGTGTGCAGTGTCCTTCTGTTTTAGAGTCAGGTGTACTTGTCATACTATCTGGTGTCAAAACTCTAAGATGGCAAAGAGCAAAATCCTCATCTAGAGACTTCACACTGACCAATAGTTGACATCACAGTGGCTACGTCCATCTTTTACATACAGTCTGTGAGTTGGATGAGTGGTTAAGAAAATGATTGCGCCTACTATCTACAATTTTTTGTGAAATGTATTGAGGAGAAAAAGTTATTTAAAAATTTATTTAAATATTATATTTGCTTTATTAAAAAAAAAAAAAAATCACCACAACTCCAAACACCATCTTTTTATAAGATCATTGTTTAATTAATTAGGTACTTAGAAATTCACAAGTATTGTGAATGCACATTTTTGTCATCTGGGACCACTGTCATACCAGTGTATGAATTGCTAATTTGAATGAATGATTTTCTCAGCAGACAGCAGCCAGGATCTGTGTCGTAATGTTTCTCCAGGCACTTCCGTTTCATTTGCTGTCTAACGTGTCTGGAACCATTGCACTACTTCCTGCTCTCTTCTTTTACCAGCTGTAAGTGGTGCTTTCATTTCTGCTGCAATATGAATTATGAAAGCACAGGTAAATGTTATCCTGCATGCATCACTGTGCATTATTAGAGTAGAAATTGGTAATAACCAATAACAGCAGGACTGTGGGAGTGTCTGTGGTGAGTTCACATGCCTATTACCACCACTAAAGATACAGTTTGTATTCTGCTTTTTGTCACCTTTTTTGTTGTCCAGCTTTCATTATACTCAGCTATAAATAATATTTGTTATTATTAACATGCTTTTTTTTTTTTATGAGTTAGACAACTGTTACTTTAGCAAGCCTGATAAGAAATTCCCAGGGAAGTTACTTTCTAGATGGATTAAAAGAAAAAGCATTTGGATGCATTCTTAAGTCAGTCCTACACTCTTACTGCGACCTTTTATCCAGATGTGTGAGACATACTAGATTAAGGCCATTCCTCTCAAAAACAGAAAGCTTGTCACTACAGCAGTGGCATTGACAAGAAACTTCTTTGACTGTGGATATTTTATTTTGCTGTGGGATTTTCCTTTCTTTTCTTTTTTTTCAGGCTGAGTCATACCCTGTCTGTCTCTCTGTTCACGTTTTTGTTTTGGAGTTCACAAAGTTTCTGTTCTGCTGTTTCTGAGGCTTCTTTTCTAAAAACAGAAAACTCTTTCACTCTTCCCCTCTGTCTTCCTGCACCTTTTCTCCTCTTTCTCTGCTTTTGCCAAATCATGACAGAGGCAGCATCCTCTCCACTTTTTCTCCAGCCCTCTCTGATTTCCTTTCCTGATTTCATTCTGCCTTTATTGCTTCTTCCATCTCCACTTTTTCTCTATCTCTTTCCTCTTTTTCTTCCTTTTTCCTTCTTTGTCTCTCTTCTTTCATGTTTCAGTATTAATTTGTCCACCCCCCCAATAATTCCTCCTATTCTTTCCTCATTATTATTTTCCTTTTATTCTTCTTTTACCCCCACCCCACCCCCTTCCTCCTTACCTCTTTTTTCCTCCTGTTTGTCTTCTGATTCTCTTTTCCTCATTTCCTTCCTTCTTCGCTCATTTCCATTCCTTTCCTTTTCTTTCCCCCCTTCTTTGTTTCCTCACATTTTCTTCTTTACCTTTCTCTCCTGCAGTATCCTTCTGTCCCCCTCTGCTTTTCTTTACCTGTTTCCTTTCTTTCCTGTCAGCTTCCTTCTCCCTCCTGACTTTTCACCCTACTCTCTTCTTTTTTCTCCTTCTTTCTCTACCCTCTTTTTCCCCTTTTCTCCTCCTTACTCTCTCTTCCTCTTTTTTTTGTTCTGCTGTTATTCTAACTTGTTTCCTCATCTCTTCTGTTTCCTTTTACCCCTTGGTTCTTTTTGATCCTCTGCTGTCTTGTATCCTTATATCCTGTTCCTTCCTCCTTGTTTCCTCATTGCTCTTCCTCACCTCTTTGTGTCATTTTCCTGCTCTTCACTCCTCTGGTTTTCCCTCTTTTGCTTTTTCCTCTTGCTTATTCCTCTCCTCTCCTTTCCTTGTTTCATCCTATATCTTTCCCTCCTCTTCAGTTTTTTTCTTCTTCCTGTTTTTTTGCTCCTCTCCTTTTCCTCTGTGGTGTCTCGCCCCTTCTCTCTCTCTCTGTGTCTCTCTCTGTGTGGGGATTATAGTGTAGGAGGAGGAGAGAAAAGCCCAGACAGTTATGAATGTGTGTATATTAATATAAGCCTCATAATCCCATATTGCCTCGGGCTAATCTTTGCCTTTTTGTCTTTTTCAATGTAAAAACAAGAGAAGCAGCCAAGAGTTCAATCCACATTAGCGCACTGTGATGTGGAAATGCAATGCCCACCAGTACACTGAGGATATATGCATTATAAGGAAGATTGTTGTCATAATAAGTCATGTTCTTATACTTGTTTGATAATAACACGAATGAGATGAAAGCTTTTAATCTTTTCTCTCATCAGTGAAGACAGAGGTATTAGAAGGTACGAAGCCTCCCACTTGCCTACCATAAATAAGGCTACTGGAGTAGCAACGAGCCCACACACAGAGCCGTGAAGGCACAACCTGTGATATACAACAAGGCTGTGTGAGTGCGTTTGGTTCACTGTGGCTTGTATGTCAACACACATGCATTAAAAACGTGTCAGAAATACTCCTGCGCCTCTGCATCCTGAAACACACTGGCAGTAATGTGCTGCTTTGTAAAACCTCTCCTGCTGTTGCGTATTTGTTTAGATTTGGAACGTTCAGGGAAGATTGGACCACCACTGGGCTGATCCATGAAAAATCAGTCGCTCTTTCCTGACCCCCCCAAAAACAGCTGATTGTCTTTTTTGTACAATAACTTTAGCAAATTTAATGAAGCCTTGCAAATTCACCTTCATATGATGTAATAAGTTATGGGACATGGAAGTATAGGGGTGTGTAGAATTTTGCACTTTTTAATTCGCCTCCAGCACTTTTGAGCTCAGGAGAGTAGTACAAGGACAAGTAAGTACAAGAGATAGCCACATGAATCAGAGATGCTTTGTGATCCAGGCCCTTATGCATGTGATGCATCCAAACCTATACAGAACATGTGATCACCAGTGTTCTTTCGCCATTTCACATCCATGAGCTACATTCACAAGTGTTAAAATATGACTATATCACTGTTAGAAGATGAGCCTGGTATCAAAATTTAGTTAAAAAGAAGACCTTTCTTTGACCACATTGTGATATGACCCTTGAAACTTTACACAGAAAACACATTTTGAAGTTTTCTCCAGTGAATTATCAGAAAACAGGAAATATCCACAGTATCAGGGCTTGTTTCTGTTTCTTTACATTATACACAATAAACTGGTAATAATAATAAAAATGAAAAATAAAAATAAAAAATAAACTGGTTTTGCTACCGACACTATGACATATCCATGATACTGATGCTCAAAGATGACTATAAAAATGTGACTTTATCCTTAGGTTGCGACACCTGGAGTTGGTCTAAAGATAATTTGTTGCAGTTTTTAACAGAACTTAAATTTGTGAAAATGTTCATAGTTCCTAGAAGGCAAAATTTTGCATGGCTTCAGTAAACACAGTAAGTCATTAAAGTTAGCTGTTTTTTAAATTATGTTTTTATGTGATTGATTTTATATGGAAAATCCCCACTAAGTGCAGTAGCCCAGAGATTTTCTAACATGTTTCAAAATGAATTATTGTAATTTTTTAAAATGATGAAATGCTGATTAGGCATTAGTAGTTTTTATATGTGACAGTGGAAGAAGCAGAACTTTTACTTCAGTAAAAGTAATATTCCTACAAAAGAAAATGTCACAAAAATACAACACTGGATGTATACTCATTATGCAGAGTGGCCTATTTCAGTGTGATATACCCATTACTGTTTTTCCTGTGTGTTATCCACCACTTTGCATTTAATCATTAGTTATTATTAATCTCTTCCACTGTGTGTCTTTTGTCCTGTCTCCCTCCCCTCACCCCCACCCGGTTGTGGCAGATGGCTGCCCCTCCCTGAGTCTGGTTCCGTTGGAGGTTTCTTCCTGTTAAAAGGAAGTTTTTCCGTCCCACTGTCACCAAGTGTTTGCTCGTAGGGGGTCGTCTGATTGTTGGGGTTTTCTCTGTATTATTGTAGGGTCTTTACCTTACAATATAAAGCGCCTTGAGGTGACTGTTGTGATCTTTTACTCTTTTGCTGTGACAAAATCTCCTTCGAGCTAAATTCCAATGCTGAATGACACTATACTGAGTCATTAAAAGGTGTCACTGGAGGTCCATATAACTCTTAGAAGTGCTGATGTTATTTACTATTATGCGGATTATTTACTCTGATGGAGTAAAATTCCAACACCCGTTCACACCGCATAATTATATGGTGTCACTGAAATGTCTGTGGTGTTCATTTTACACTCCTTGTTCTTAAGAAGTGTCAAATTATCTCAACTTTTGTTTTCACTGACAATTTTTCAAATAAACTACTAAATTTGTTCAAAAAACAAAACAAAACAAAAGTAACTGCAAACTAATGCATTAACAACTTTAGTTTTTAGTATAACAGGCCCAAAACACCATAACATTTCATATAGAAAACAGAGACACTTAAAACAGACCTTATGTTGGCTTAAATGACAATACTGGACAACATACAGGGACAAATCTGATGTTCTTCATTTGAACATCAAAATGTTTCAAGTAACATAACTTACTCACATTCAGTACCTTCAGAACCCTGTCTGGATGCAAGCTGACCCGAAATGCATGGTAATAGTGACCACAGACCATGGTTTCCATTGGTTTTCCACACAGCAATGCAATCTCATCTTTTACAGCAATAGTCTCGATTTTACAAAACACAGGCATCTCATTTGCTACCTCTATGCAGATTATGAAGTCACGATGATACTCTGTACCATAAAGTTTTATCCACTTAGCAGAAAGTACACTGATTGACAATATGGCTCCAAGTTTTAAAGCAGTCAGCTGCCCTTCTTCCAGTTCACCAAAAGTCACCATCTTTCCTGGTCCTAAAGCTAATCTATCCCAGCTAAAAGACTCGCAGTACATGGCCATAAAACTTTTATGCTTTATGGCCAGTGTCTTTGTTCTCTTTTTAATAAAAAAAAAGAAATTTTTAAAGAACTTTTGGTTGGCTTCATAACGCATGCACCACATGTGAAGAATCAGGCCAATATTCCTGGTACTATGATAGTAATGTATCATGAAGTGATGCTTTGGTAAGAGACTGAGTGCAGGAAATAACTGCTTGACGAGCCGATGATGATCAGTGAATAAATGTTTATGCCTTGTGACAGGACTGGTGATAACAGAGAAGATGCCACCACTTATCATCAATCTGTACTAAATCACTGAATAGCAAATACATATTATGCAATAACTGCCAAGACTGAATGGCATTCAACACTAAATCATTACTTCCATCATACAACTTCACCCTAGGTGGACCGTGTCTCTGCTGATTGTAGCCATAATCAAATGCAATTTAAGGTTTGAATGAGTTTTCAAAGATTTGGAAGGATTGTTGCATTTTGATTTAGCTTGCACTGTCTTGTGAGGATAAGCATTGTGAACCTGCATCTTTAGCCTGACTTTAGATCTCAGTCACATATCCACAGTGTCCCATTTGACTTTCTCAGCATTTCAGATGTTGTTGTCGTCTCTTCAACATTATTTGCCACCACCTCTCCTGCAATGCTAACTGGTTTAGCCTTCAATTAACAGCAGCACCACTCTGCTAGCCAAAATATTCATTGTGCTTGTTGTTTAGATGTTTTTTAAGCCCTTAGAAAATCCCAAACACATGGACACATCCAGCCTGACCACATTTAAGGTGAGTATTTTTGTCAGGCAAATAACCATGAGCTAATTGTAAATGCCTAACATGCTAATTGGAACCACTTAACTCCGCCTGACAGACAAAACACTTCATGACAGAGAAACCTAAACCGCTAACAAGCAACCTTAACCTAATTTTAGCAAAGTGGGGACTCTCCTTAACTTTGCCAACATCTAAATATGTATGTTGCACACAGTGGTCTGGATGTAAGTGTTTATGGAGCATGGTGTGGTATGATCTGCCGCAACCGGTTGGGGGTGAGGGGAGAAAGACATGCTGTGGAAGAGAGCCAGAGATTAATAATAGCTCATTAAATGCAGAGAGGTGTAAAAACACAAGGTGAGAGAAAGAGAAACACTCAGTGCATGAGTCTAATAATAGATTAAATGCAGTATTGAGGCT
>VUQS01058398.1:0-14970 GCA_015108495.1 Heterochromis multidens | reverse complement strand
GGTATACCTATGATGAAAATTACAGGCCTCTCTCATCATTTTAAGTGGGAGAACTTGCACAATTGGTGGCTGTCTAAATACTTTTTTGCCCCACTGTGTGTATATATATATATATATAAATATATATTTATTTATTTATTTATTTATTTATTTTTTTCTGACACCTGAAAGTTATATGAATGCTTTGCTTGGAAAGAAAATATAAATTGCTTTTGTATGTTTCTGGGAGATTATAAAATGAGATTATAAGTGAGCAAGCAAGTTTCTTCCATTCATCCATCCATCCATCCAATTCTGCATATTTAAAAAAAAACTGATAACAGACCAAGAAATATATGTCTTCCTCCACAGAAATGTTTTACAGTTGCTTTTGGGGCAGGCTCCTAGGCCATCTAATCTCTCCAGAGTTCTGACTCTGCCCCAGGATCTCCTCCGACCTGGGCATGCCTGGAAAACCTCCAAGAGGAGGTGTTCTTAAATAAATTTCTGACTCACATGCAGTGGCCGCTTTCAGCAGCAGCTGTACTCCGAGCTGCCTATGGATGTTGGGCTCAGTGTATCTCTAAGGCTAAGAAGTAAACCCATTTTGGCCACTTGCACCCAAGACCTTGTATTTAAGTCAATACCCAGAGCTCATCACCATAGGAGGTGGTATAGGGATTGGTTTCAGGTTCAGCTTTCTCTTCACCACAACAGTCTGGTACTGTGCACACAATATTGCTGACAATGCACCAATCCACACTCCAGAAAACAGATTTCTTTATAGTAGTATCGTTCTGCTGTCCCAACCTAGAGTTTAAATATCTCTGGATCTTGTTTACGAGTGATGGGAAGGTAGAGCATCAGTTGGAAAGTCATTCCCTGCATTTATATTTTATTAACTTATTGAGTTTCACTGCAAAAGAGAGAGTGAAAGTGTGTTGGAAAACCAATGAACCATTGCCGATTGCTTTTTCACTGTACAGGCAGAAGGGAAATGGTGACAGTCATATGACTGGGACATCAGTCTTGAGAATATACTGTAAATCTCTGGAGTGAAACCTTTTCTGCACATGCAGTCAGTCATTCAGTCAGTTAGTGAAACAGTCAGTCTTTAAGTAAATCAGTCACTGAGTGGAGCTTAAGATTGAGGCTGGGTGGTAATTGTGGTCTCACTGTCTGCTGAAAGCTGCTCTCATCAATTCTATCTCTCAGTCTATTTACACAGCCACGTGTCACATTTAGTTCTGATAGGCTGTAATAGTCTTTGACACAAACACACACACACACAGCTTATTCATTGAGTGAAACATGCATTATGGTCTGTCAAGAAAGAGACCATAACCCTTAATGGTATGAATTGCCATTAACTCATACATAACTTCATGCATGAAAAAGGATCAATCAGTCCATGAAACCTTGTGAACATTCAGGAATGTACATAAAATAAACATACATCATGCAGGAACTATTGCAAGAACAATAAATTAATGGTTACAACTAAAGAGGTATGTCAATCAGCAAGATTCACAAGTTATTAATGATCATGTCCTTATTGTCAGGCCTGCAGTTAATAGAACAAGCCAAATTTTTAATTTGGACCTTCTTTAACATGGATTCATAATTAATGAATAATCATAGCACATAATTAATGTATTCTGCAGTAATTAGCAGCATTTTTGACAGTGCATTAACAATTATATTTGGTTTAAACAAAAAACACAGAAAAAGAATCAGAAGAAACCTAGACCAGGTCGAAGGATAGGTTAAAAATCTTAGCAGTAATGGTGGTGAATTCTGTGGGTATTCTGTTGAATTCCAAATGTTTAACTAAGCATAGCACGGTCATGACGTCATTATGTTTATGGGCCTTCAAATTAGGCATTATCATCATCATTAGATGTATATTTAACTTAAATAAATTTCATGATTTAAATTTCTTGGTTCTTTCATTATTTAATATGTTGTTTTTGCACTGGGACATGCATGACTTACTGTTAATCCATGCATGTTTCTAAAATCTCACAAGTTTTTAAATTAATTAATAAATTCTCTGTTCATGCATGAAATGTGAATTTATGATAACTTGTACCATTACCATAAAGTGTTACCAAAGAAACAATGACATACACATGAAAGCTTTTATCTTTTATATACTCACACACACTTCCCTCTCAGTCTGTTACATGCACTCATTTTGTATATGGAACCATGGCAGTGATCTCTGGAACAATTAGCTTTGTCTATTTGCATTCATTTTAAGCTATTCAGTCAATAAACAGTTCATTTGCATTCAGGTTCTCAAAAGCAGCTGTGTTTCAGTTTAGGATTTGAAGTGTCAGTCATTTTAGGATGCCACAATAACTTATCAAAAAGGAAGGAAAATAAATCAGCAGAATGTTTTGAGGGTATTTTGCAGGTTACAGACCTTCTCACAGTTCATTATTACACATTGTATTCCATGGAAATTGTATATGCTGTATATGATCAAACAAACACAAAATTTTTGCATTACTTCTTTATATGGTTCATTTGGATTGGGGCAGTCACAATGTCAGGTTTGACTTTGCTATAATTTTTGAAAAAAAAATAGATCTGTGAGGTTTAACTTATCATTACTGATGACTAACTTTTTGCTATCAGAACTTGTAAAAAAGTTTTTTTGCTTAAGGTCCTGACTAGGGATAGTACATCTATAGAAAATTTGAAAAATAAAATTATAGCAGTGGTCCTATCAGTCAAGTTTACCTAAGTTTATTGCCATTAAGGTTGGTACATTAATTAATTTAAAACAAAAAAAAAAATGCAGTTGGAGAGAGAGTCCCTACAAAAGTATACAAACAGAACAATTCAAAATTTCTATGATTTTTCATGTGCGCATTATGACACAATATTTATATTTCATTTTCATACACAATTATAGTCAGTAAACAGTTATTCCCTTCTAGTTTGGGGTATGTGTACATTCTTATCATCTGATCCTGCTGCTTGTCTCACTAAGCCCTTTTCTCATAGACTCAACAGTTTTCTTTAGGTATATGTTACTGTAACGTATGCCTTAACTGAGTCCTTGTGACAAATAAGCAGCAAGCAGAGCAAGCATCATCATCCTCTCTGCCTGTATGTTCTAATAGGGAGGAATTAGGAGTCATTACACAGAGACTCAGATGTTTGGGGATTAAAAGGTGTGGGGCATCAGAGCTGAGGAGCAGCAAATTGCTCTCATCAAGAGAAGGGGTAGGTCTCTGAGGTGGGACAAAATCAGCTAAGCATGAACACAAATTAATTTGAGACACTTCGGTAAGCTGCAGGTCTAAAGACATATGGAGGTCTAGTTTTTCAGGCTCATACAGCATACTGCAGCTAATTATGGACTGGGAAAGACATTTTTCCTTACTTCAAACCTCGACATATTTTAAGTGGAAATACACCAGATCTTATTCATTCTAAAATCTTGTTTCCTACTGTTGTGAGTAACTTTGGGAGGTGATGTCTCTATATTTGCTGTAATGTGTAAGAGCTTGTTTAATCTCTCTAAATTAAATATGAACTCTTGGACACTGACAGTTCATACATCACTGCATGCCTTTATTTTCCCTGCTTGCATGTGTCCTCCAAAAAACATGAGTGGGGGAAAAGTGTGGATGGCAGGGGGTCTCGTGCAATAAACACATGGCTTTGAGGTTAATCTTGAAAAACAGACTCTGATTAATGAAGCTGTGCCGAAGCATTTATTGTTCCACAAGGCAAATGTGTTTTCCGTGGAAAAGAAACACGCAAATTTCAATTCTCCTTCAAGTTCTTGTCAGAGATGCTAAGAAGGGGGCGAAGAAAGCACATAAGAAACAAGGGAAGGATAGAATTAGAACAGTTTAGAGAAAAACACAGAGGATTGTGGACAGTGCCAGGATCATGGCTGTCTTGGCCTATTAAAAAAGAAGGGGAGAGAATGCAGCCTTTGAATAGCTGTAATAGGACCAGGCAGTCTCTGGACTGCTCCCACAGAACTACAGCCAAGTATTGACCCAGCTGACAGTTAGCTGCCAGCCTATGCTAGCAAGCTAACTGCACTGGGTCAAATTTCTGCTGGAGCTCCTTCAACAAATCAACCAAGAGAGATTTCTGTTCCAGTCTGGCTTCCTTGCAGTCTGTGAGGCTCCGGGACTCACAACAACTCAATTAGAAGTTGACTTCACACCCAGTTCTCTTACCCAATGGAAGTGTGCTTACCTAAAATGTGAGAAAATAGCTGCTGTTTGTCCCATGAAATATTAACTTTCTGTCAGTCGCCCATTAAGATCTGATTTTCATAATATTGGTTTCATAAAGTGTTGTGAAAAACAAAACATATGATTTCACCAGTAACAGCACGAGTAGTGAAAAAAAAAAAAAATGCAAGGAGCTGCATGTACCCATAAATATATGGACATAAATGCTGCAACCAACTTTATGCATCTCTGCTGCAGCCATCTTGCTCAGGGGGTCTGAACTATTCCCATATAAAATATCTGACTTTTGTGCTGTTTTTGATGCTCCAATAAAAAAAGCCTAAATTGTACAATAGGTAATGATGTTTATTTTATTAATTTATTCAGGTGTACATCACTTTGTGTCTTATGCTGCACAGATAAGTTGTTTTATATTTCACTGCTATGATTATGTTTAATTTAGTATATTAGAACAATTAATCCTTCTTTAAGATATTAAGTCATTTCTGGCTAACATTTTGATATAAATAATGTATCGGAAAGCTATGAAAATGTAATTTGTCAAGTGGCAATACCAGTATATATGTAATGTTTCAAATCTCTCTCATGGGGATAGTGTGACTTGCAGTAACAGCTGAACTCCTTATATACCTGGATTGTAGCTAAAAAGCATGTAGTGCTGCATAGCATTGTTCAGATGGGCTTATTTTGTGTGTAGATCCCCAAAAGATAAAGTTAGAAGACATTTATGGACAGTAGAACTGAGAAGAAGAGACTAAATGACTGTTTTTCTTTAACTAACATAGACTTTGATTGCACAGGTGAGACAACTTGTTGAAAATTAATAGAATAGTCCTGCCAGTGTTTACATTTTACACTCAGTTTTTACAGCAGAGCATCACAAAACGGCACCTGAAGAACTGTAATATTCATTTTAATCATTTTATTGAGCCGTAACATTTATATGCTTACATAAGATAAGCCTTTGTAACAAATCACTTGAATTGCTTTGAAATTACAATGGTTATTAATTGTGTATCCACGCCTATAGAGGTAGATATAATCCTGACTCCCTTTGGGCAATATGGTGGAATGGCTGAAAGGAGCAGATGTTGGGCAGAAGAGGTGCAGCAGAAAAATGAAATGTACTAAATTTTATATAACTAGGATCCAGAATTGATACGGTTTTTGTATATTTTGGACTGAAACAGCACAATTGTTTTTTATGAACATGTGGTCGTGGGTCACTGGAAGCAACAGTGATGGAGATGAAGACCAAAAGGACCCGCCTGCAGTTTGAATAGAAATTTTGTGGCTATTTTGAGTTTTGTGAGTAAAGCTGTTTGTAAACCTGCCATGGAAAAGTCAAGGTTTGCTAATATGTGGGTGGACCTGGCTTAACGCCATTCAGAGGTAGAGTGAACACAGAGAAAGAAGAAAAAACCTGCTGCTTCATCTGCCAACAGACTCTGGAAATCTGCCTGTGATATCTGCTGTGATTACTCACAAATGCAACTTATAAATCTGGAGTAACAGCTAAAACTGTGAGAACATGTTGCTGCTCTTATTTCACATTTACAGTGTGTAATATTGATTAAACTGTTGAAGCTGCCATGTCACATCAAACAGGTCACACAAAAAAGAACAAAACATCTAACCACTGAAACTGATAACTTGGAAAGAGGCTGTAAATCATTCCAAACTGCTCAGTGTAATGATAGTGGAGGGTGCAGACCGTATACAAGAAGGACACGGCCACCGTGACATCACACATTTTAGACTCTGATTTTTGAAGCTTCGGCTTTAGACTGTCATCATGTTGGTTTTTTGAAGTGACCATATTTGGATAAAAGGGTGGAGTGCTAAGTTATCAGCTAACACTAGCTAGCTTGTTAGAAGCTGCATTCATAAATTGTATGGGTGCAATGCAGAGACACACACAGCAGCTAGTGCTGAGTAACAGACTAAAAGAAGGCTAGAATTTCACTCACCAAAACTGAATCACAAACTTCTTGGATGATTTGTACCTTACAGCAAGGCATAACATTAGTTAGATAATCTATTAAAAATGCTCCAAAAGGCACCAACAGTGCAAACACAGTGGAGAGGTCCAGTTTAATGACTCACAGTAGCAAATTCCAAGGCCTCAGTTATCATGAAGGGGTAAACTATCCATAGAGGCCAAAACAATTAAAGTTCAAGTGTTCATTCTGTGGTAGTTTTGGTCAAGTTGATATCTCCATAAACCAGAGATTTGGTTTATGGATCATCAAGTATAGGTTCTGGAACTGGTTGCTACTTTGTTGATTAGTCATATGTGTTGGTACAGCTAGAATCTCCATCCATCCTTCAATTTTCTTAAATAATTATACAACTTATGGTTAATAGTGTAGTAAGCATGGACCAAGAATTAGGGGATGATTGTGGTCATGCTGTATTGAAAAACAAAACATTAAGGGCACTTGGAGAGCGCACTCTCCACCAAGGCCAATTCCTGTTCTTGCAATTTTAAAAGTTCTGCACCTAAATTAAGTTGTTTATTTTTTCTTTCATGCTCCACTCTTGCCAAGTTTGATCAAGTTTGGCCTTTTAGGTCTGGCAGACAAACAAACAGAAAAACATTGAAATGGCAATGAGAACACACCACCGTGAGATAAAACATGGAACAAACAGTGGTCTCCTCCATTTAAGTCTGATGTTTTGTTGACCTGTCCTTCCACCCTGACATCTTCCCCAATAAAATTGCTTCTTATTTTGGGACACTTGTTGAAATGAAGTTGTTCTTAGGATGAGACATAATATACAATATTACACAACTGCATAGTATAGTAGGGGTGCCATTAACTGTTTTCATGCCAATAAACCTACCAATCTGTAAAAAATAACCACTTTGTTAATGTAAAACAGAAAAAAGTACAATATGGATTAAAATGGTACCGTTATTATTGGATGTACAGTATCTTACTGATTCCTGTCCTTGTAAGAGTTGCTTTTCTGTAACCTTGGGGCACAGACATGCAGGAAAAAAGACAACCTCAATACATGGATTAAGAGTGTCACTTTTGAAGCTTGCGGGCATGCCAGGCTAACAGCATCACATGTATATCCGTGTCTCAGGCTAAAAGCTACATACTGTCAACTTCACTGTTTGTCCAGCTGCTGCCGATCACATCTGACACTGTTAATAGGCTTTAAACACTAACTGACACATCTGGCATCAGCACTGACACATGACAACAACAGTGATGAAGTGGCACAAGCTGACAGACATACACTTCCGCACATTGCAGCTGGCACACGCAGCACATCTGTATTAGTCCAATTAAGCTACCGTATGTTTTAATATAATCAGTTGTTATGGTTCTGTTCTTGTTAATGTTGAGTCTATAAATATTAACAGGCCACAGTTATTTCTCCTATATAAAAAAGACTATTTGATCAGTTTTTAATGATATACAATGAAATATATTTTGAGTAAAGTGGTTTTGTAGGAGGCTGTTGGTTTGAAGAGGCATTTCAAAGTGAAATAACAGCATCTGAACAAATACCATTTGTGTCACCTGTATTTATATTATACATTTTCATAAATGAGCTTCTGACATTCAGAGAAACCTGTAGGGAGGGCAGTAGCTTGAATTTGGAGAACAGAAACAATTAAATATAAAAGGGAGAAAGAAAAAACACCCTTAGCATGAATAAAATATGTCTGTGTCCTTAAAAAGAACTCTCCAAACTTATTTAGATAACCCACTGAACTCTGTTCCCAGTTTTGAAAGGATTTTCTCGTCATATTTCCTTTTGGGTTTTTCATTGGCTACCAAATGAGACAGACTGATGGCAGTTTGTTCCACCAACAACTGGGTTGTGTGGGAGTTTGCACAACCAGTCTGATGTTCTTTGTGATTGGGAGAAAACATTCAACTATATCACATGGTGGTGTTCTGTCGAAGGTGCTTCAGGTGTGCTGGATATCTGACCTGTTGTTGTGGACATTTTAGTCCCATAGTGAGAACTTGGTTGACATTGCTGGCAGTAAGTCACCGATTCTGTTCCTTATTTTATATACATTTTTATAGAAAGAATTAGCACCTCCAAGTCTGCAGTCGTGTTTTTCAGTCAGTGGGGCAGCCGGGAAGTTGGAGGTCTGGGCATCACTGCTTAGATAGTTGCTCTTACTATCCAGACCCAGGTAAGTGGGAAAAAAATGGATGGCTGGATGGATGATAGTATGTAAATGCTAGTTTTGAATTTCAGCTGAAATAGCAATTATAGCATTCCTTAGTAACCAAGTCCAAAAGAAAAATATATCTTTAATGACAATGCCATGATAAAGAATGGGAAATGGAAACTGTAGGGATGCAGGGGTTGGTATTTTTCCATCTTGACAGAGATATCTTAGCTTCTGGCATAAGCAGATAAAGAGTACCGATCCAACACCATCTCAAATCAATTCATTCCTCATTTTGAAGACGAGACCAAATATAATTCTTTTACGTGCAAGTGGTAAAACTCACTTCTAGAAGGACTTTGGTATAAGCTGAAATATAGTGAACATAGACTAACATAGAGTTAAATTGAATAGATCAACCCTATAGATAGACCCAGTCAAGGATATCATCAAAATCTTATTAGCTTTTCTGAGCACAATCTGGAGTACTACTTTTATGTTACTAATCAGCTTAGACCTTGTCCATTACATGCAAGCATGTAGCCAGCCCACACTGATTTAAAAAGATGATGATGTTTCATAAACGTGGCAGTGATGAATTGGACCTGAGCTGTGCTGATAATCAGGGCAGTGCCCGGCTGATGAGCCAGTCATTTCATATAATGAGTTTTGTTGACATGGGTGGCTCACTGTGATTACCGTTGTTAATAGACAAACAACTGTGTGGTCTTTTGTTTAACAAGTATGACAACAACACCAGCTTCAGCTGAAGTGATCAGAGGACAGAAAAGAGACAGTTAGGATCCAGTGAAGCCTTGTGCCCTCCAGGATTCTCTCCAGTTTTCTTGTAGTGTTGACATAACTATTAAATGTCAGTCTGTTGCATGTTTCAGAGAACACTGCAGGCTTGGTGTTGCTTAAATTCTGAAAGTACTGTTTTGGGAGACCCTTGTTGTTCTTTAAAGGAAAACAACTGCAAATGAATATAGACCATTTTTATTTTCAACCTGTGAGAATACAAAACAAAATATGATTCTGTGGTTCCAGAGAAGCTGGAATGCCAGTACAGAGAAGGTTAGGCTTACAGTCCACAAAGTACACATTTTCATGTCCATTGCAACCTTGAACTTTTGGTCTATAACCTGCCAGCTCCCCACTACAAAGTTCTTGTGATGTTGTGATGTTGCGCCTAGTATAGGGCAGGTAATATCATGGTGGATTCACAGCTAGCAAGTGGGCGCCACGTGTACTGTTTCTTGCAAGTTCCATCCAGACAGCTCCCTCACTTAAACCCATGGAGTATTTCAAGTAACTTGTAAATGTGTCTGAAGCAGACTGTTTTCATTCACTGTGCTTGGATGTATACTTTTGGGTCATTGTCTTGCTGGAAGACCCACCAAGATGCATTTCAGTGCCCTGGCTGAGTGAAGGAGATTCTCGTCCAAGATTTTTCCAGCTTTCCCTCAAAGCGATGCAGTCATCTTGTACCTTTGGCAGAAAAACTCCCCTAAAGCATAATACTTCTACTGCCTGGTGTTCTTGGGATTTAAAACAGCTCAATTTTGGTCTCATCTAACCACATCACTTTCTTCCAAGTCTTGTCACAGTGTTCACTGGTAAACATCAGAGGGGCCAAGTTGAGCAGGGGTACTTTGTGGGTACTGGAGGATTTCAAATCATAACGGCATAATGTCATTCAAGCTGCAAAACAATCATTTTCTTACCAAAATGACACAATGGTGCAAATATTGCTTGCTGATGGCCTTGTAGCCCATTCCAGCCTTGTGATGTCAGCAATCTCATCCGTGATGTCCCTATACAGCTTTTTGGTCTTTCCCATGGTGCTGAGTCTGAAGATGTAGACTGGCTAGAGGTCCAGGTGTAAAATTCAACAAAATGGGGCTGTCAACTGTGGATGCTGGCTTGGTAACACTTAATCCTTAAGTTAAGTTGTTGCCAATGAAACTTTTGTTGGTTAATATATTTGACCCAAATTCTTGCAGTGGTCAAATATTAATTTCTCTGTTACTGAATGCCTTTTTTCTTGATTGCTATGTTGATAATTCATCTTTCACTATTAAAAACTACTATTATATATTATTCCCCGTTTCTCTGTGTTTCTCTGTGCGCGGGGTCCAATGCTTATGTGCTCCACTCTAATTCCAGAAAGTTGATTCTGTTCATCTGGATGTTGCATTTTCAGTGGTAGAAATGTTTCGTCACTCATCCAAGTGACTTCTTCAGTCTCAGCTGACTGCAGTTTTCCCCAACCTTATAAACATACATTTGCATAATGACCGAAACTAACACCACTGAGTAACAAAGGGCCGTGAGGTCAGTTTCATGATCATTAATATGCAAATTGTCATAACCATTGATCAATGGCCATAAGTACCATTCACAGAGAGTTGGGGAATGGCTCACATAAATGGCCTCCTTATGTCATGGTCCCTGGGTCTTGGACCCAGGGTTTTGAGTTCAGGTTAAACCATTATGTATTCCCAAAAAGCTGAATCTGTTCATCTGGACGTAGCGTTCTCTGCGTTTTCGTTTTCGATTGAAAACGCTACATCCAGATGAACAGATTCAGCTTTTTGGGATTCTTTTACCTGGATTATTGAGCATGCATCAAGAAACCATTATGTATTCTTTTGGATATGTTATGTTTTGGGTTCTGGTTTATATTATTTTGTATTCTGTATATTTTGCCGTTCTGTTTCTCTAGTCTGGTCCTTGTGTTCTGTCTCTCTTCTGTTTCCTCAAAGTCTGTCATGTCTCCTCTGCCTGTGTCAATTCTCGTGTCTTGTCTGCGTCCCTGTTCCCATGTCCTGTCTTATTTTGAAAGTCTCTCGGCCCTTGTGCGTGTGTTTAGTTTTGCTTCCTCTGCCTTGTCTGTGTAGGTTCTCAGTCATCCAGAACATGGTAGTCTAAGGGTTTGAAAGAAGCCAACTGGACTTCTTTAAGTTGTTTGAAGATGTTTCGCCTTTCATCCAAAAGGCTTCTTCAGTTCTAAGACCAAAAGGTGGGGAGTCCCAGGTATTTAAACCCCTAGTGGGGGCTGTCTCTCGGGAGGTGGTCATTAACCCACTATTGATCATGTGAGTCCATTGATCATGTGAGTGAGCCCCATCCACAGCTTGCATCAGGTGACCTCAATAGGACACATGATGGTTTGGGGCAAAGTCTCACAGTGGTTTCACCCAAAACCTGTGGGGATAATGACCCACGCCTTTTTTCACACCTGGGCTCATGTGATGACTCACATGATCAATAGTGGGTTAATCACTCACATGATCAATGGACTCACATGATCAATGATCAATGGACTCACATGATCAATAGTGGGTTAATGACCACCTCCCGAGAGACAGCCCCCACTAGGGGTTTAAATACCTGGGACTCCCCACCTTTTGGTTTTAGAACTGAAGAAGCCTTTTGGATGAAAGGCGAAACGTCTTCAAACAACTTAAAGAAGTCCAGTTGCCTTCTTTCAAACCCTTAGACTTCCTCTGCCTTGTTACCCCTGATCTGTTCCTCTCGTTACCCTGTGTTGTATATAGTGTCTCAGTCTGCCTTTGCTCCTCGTCGCGTCCTCCCTCGTGGTGTGTGTTTTTCCCATCCGTGTTCTCGTCTCCGCCCGTCAGTTTCTCAGTCAGTCAGTCAGTCAGTCAGTTCTGTTCTCTCCTTGTCTGTTTTTGCTTTTGTTTTTGCTTTGCCTTTTTTCCAGCGCCAATAAAGCTGTGATTTTGAGTTAATTCTGTCTTTGGAGTCCTGCATATGGGTCCACTCTGTCTGCCGCACACTTCCGGTTCCCTGACACCTTAATTCCCTGCTCAAACCATCCCTGTCCAGGACGTACACATCCTCATCATTGAAAGAGTGGCCACTGGCCTGTAGGTGTAAACAGACTGTGGAATCCTGACCTGATGAGGTAGCTCTTCTGTCTTCTGCCATTCGCTTAGCCAGAGATTGTTTGAACCATCTGCTCCAAGGTTTGATGTGTTGTGTATTCAGAGATGCTCTTCTGCATACCTTGGTTGTAATGAGTGGTTACTTGAGTTGCTGTTGCATTCCAGTCTGTTCATTCTCATCTGACACCTGGCATCAACAAGGCTCTTCACCCAGAGAACTGCCGCTCACTAGATATTTTCTTTTTTGTTTTGGACCATTTTCTGTAAACCCTAGAAATGGTTGAGTGGGATTCCAGAAGATCAGCAGTTTCTGAAATATTCAGAGCAGCCCGTCTGGCACCAACAACCATGTTCAAAGTCACTTAAATCACCTTGCTTCCCCATTCTGATGCTCAGTTTGAACTTAAGCAGCTCGTTTTGACCATGCTTACATGCTTAAATGCTTTGAATTGCTGCCATGTTATTGGCTGATTAGACATTTTTGTTAAAGAGCAGTTGAACAGGTGTACCTAATAAAGCAGTTGGTTAGTGTATAATGTAGTAAACATTATTTTTGATGTTATTTGTGTCTTGTAGGAGAAAATAAAATTGAAAAAAACAAAAATCCCTGCCTGGAGCACAAAATGAAGAAGGATAAGAAATGGCCAGAGCAAACTGGCCACAGATGGAGGTTGCGACATCAATCGAAGGAGAGGGAATGAGGTGTTGTTGTCGTTCAGAGGCAGACCTCTAGCAGATAAATGGCTCTGATTTCTGTCATCAGCATCAGAGATGCAACATCTGCTCGTTGGTGTCTCTCTGGTACTGTACGTCTCTCTCCGGCTGCAGCAGGTCACTGCCCTGCTCTTCACGCTCTGTCTGGATGTGTGTATTTGCATCTGTCAAATGTATCTATTTTAGTAATGTAGGATACCTCATATAGAATAACCATAAGACCTTTTATGTGTGGGTGTGCAGCTCCATCTGTCAGTCTGCCTCATCTGCCCAGTCAGCAGTCTTCTCTCATTCATGTCATTGGATGCTGCAGTGAAACCTGTATGTTTTCAGCCAATTAACTCAAAGCAGGACAGCAGTGAAGGGACCTGCTATGTAAGCCATGTCTCTAAACGTCAGTTGCCATAACCAAATGGTGCAGAACAGTAAGAGAAAGGTAAGGAAACAAATAACGTGCCAGTGCAGTGAACCATAATACATCAATGTGTTACTGACTGACATCCAAGCAACGTGGATGCTGCAGTGACACCAGCATTGAGTGGAAAGTCATGTTAAGTTAATTATGGAGTGTTGTACTGTTATTAAGTGCTTAAAAAAACACAAATAACAAGTTTAACAAGATCTCAGTGAATGCAGAAAGACAGGAAAACATTTGACTCTAATCAGCTGTGGCTATTTGGTTCATTATTGAATGAAACTATTTATATTTTTAAAAGGTTGTCAGACAACCATTAAGGGAAATACCACATACTAACAGCTGACTGTTAGTATGTGGTATTTAATACTGATACCGTATCTATTTTTTACTTAGTTTTTCAATACACAATGTCTGATTTAGTCATTTTGCTATTCTTTCATATTAATTTAAAGGCAAAAATCTGGTGTTTGCTTATATTTTGACAGCTTTAACTTAATCATTTCACCAAAAAAAAACTAAACTTTTTTAAAAGTATTAATGATTGTGTTATTTGAATTTTAAATAGTTTAAATAAGTAAATATAGAAAATGAATGCTGTCCATACTTCATGTTGGAAAATCATCACTACACTCTACTGTCTGTGACCTCTAGAATTAATCTGGTCTACTCATCATTTCAATTTGTGGCTGTATTCATTACAGCAGAACAAATTGCAGGGCTGTAGACACCACACACATACACACACATACAAAAGAAAGTGGTGAGTTTAAAAAAATCTGAATGTAATGTTATGACATAGCCCAAAATGTTCTCATCCCAGGGTGTCAAACACTGCTGCTGGCTTCACAGACATATGCACGATATGTTCTTCAGCCTTTTGTGTATTGTTTCACTCACTTTTTTACTTTTGCTTTGACTCCCTGCTTAAGTTTGGCCACTAAAAACTATGTTAGGTTTAGAAACTGATTGTGGCTTAAGTTAAAAATATATAACATTTACATAGTCTGTTTAAAGGAGTTCTTTACAAGCTTCCCTGTGTGATGAGTTGGGAGTGACATATCTTACTACTGCACACACCCAGTGGGTCAGTACATGCCACACGATTTTAACAAAAAGCAGTACTTGTAGCCACAGGGTGGGCTTTTAACAATTGTGTCATCTAGAATCCTTTTTGTCTACCTTCATAGGTTTGTAGCCTTTTCCTCTGTGCTTGCACATAAACAGCTTCTTTTACACTGGACAAAGCACCCACTGACATCCACTAACATCTTGTTTTTATCATGAGGATGAATCACCATGAATTGCCACATCAAATAACTGTGCAGTAGTCAAAGGTATTGATTGACTCCAACTATCGGCAGTGGTAAGACATGAATTTCAAAATTTCATTCCCTCTTTGGCCAGAAGCTATGAAGTGCATTTTGACTCTTTGTTATGTCACAAGCTGCATTCATCTCCACTGAAGCAGAGCAGAGTTTGGAGAGACTAAAGTAAAAGTAATAAAAAAGTAAGTGCCATAAGATTGTAACTATTCACTAACTCTGCCTGATTTTCCGTCTGCAGTGTGAAAGA
>VUQS01058375.1:5364-15926 GCA_015108495.1 Heterochromis multidens | reverse complement strand
CTACACTCTTTGTTTCAACGATTTTTTTCCTCCCTCTTTCGCCTGACCCCTTAATTTTTTATTTATTTATTTTCTAAATTTCCCCTTATGATAAATTGCACCTCTAAGACAGATTGTTTCGGTTTGTCACTGCAGCACAACAGGAAGAGAGTGAGATTTTCACCTTATCAGTTTGTCCCCGGGTGCAACTACAGGCTGCTGTAACAGAGCTGCCAAGTGTATTTTCCTTTCAAGTGTGTATGGAAGTGTGGCTCTGTGCTGCTCTTCTGGTTTGTCTGATTTTTTTCTTTCTCTCTCTCACAGTTCCCCACAGTTCATAAATGAGAGACATCTCCCTGAAGGAAACTGAAATCTCCAAAGTTAATTTGTCAGTGGAAAAACAGTCATTTGTGAGACTGGTGCAGCTGGATCTGTTTAACAGTCCAGAAACCCCAGATTTCAGAAAATAACTCGGTCAGATAGGCCTCAGCTGTAATTATCTTTTAGCTCACACATCAAAACTCAACTTTTATTTTTGGCAAACATGTCATTTATAAAGCCCTTAAAAAAAACAAAAACTTCCATTCATGTGTTTAGACAGAAACATGTTTCTGCTTTGAATAATAATTCATGTCTGATATGGGTTTTCCACAAAAAAAAAGTTCTTATGTCATTTTTGTCCTTCTCTGTCATTTATAAAGCCAAACTGTTCATACATACAGGCATTTTAGTATCAGGCATACATTATGCACTTCCATAACACAAAGAAAAACACATTGAATGATTTTTTTTTTTAAAGCTCTGGATTTATAAAATCTTCCTTCAAAATTCACTTTGTGTTGGGACACATTTTAGAGCTTTTATCCACCCCTCTGACTCACTCAAGAGATGCCAAACAGGAAAAAAGAAAAACTTTCTTCCCTGCATGAAATACTTTAAACAAGCATTTTCTGAAGTGGCTGTCAGTTACAGATGACAGAAACTAGTTTAGTTGTTATCATTTTTTTTCCTTAAGCACAAAAACCCACCAAACATGCACTGCTTCTAGCTCTTGTAGTTCTAATCTGCTGCTTTTCTCCAGTTTCTGTCCACATGAAGCTCAGCTTTCTTTGGTGTAAAGTGAAAATGTAAATAAAACAAGGAACTTGAAATCGAGTGTCTTCTTCAAATCATTGTAAGCTAAATATATGTGACTATCATGCGTAATGCGGACAAATCAGGACAAGTTTTGATATTTTGTAGACCACACTTTGTAAACTAGTTCTTCATTTTCATTCTGAGCAGTGTCTCAGGACAAGAGGGTCGCTTTCAGCAGAGTGGTTTTGAAATAAATAAATGACACCTCGCTCGTGTTTTTAGTTTTATGAATCCACTGATTGACTGTTTTCTTTATAATAATCAAAGACTATCAGTCCTGATACCCCAGCAGCAGTGGACTTTGTGTAATGCGAGGGTGGGCGAGTGAAGGACTGGACTCTCTAAACAGGAAGCTGCCTCATTGCGCCTCGAAAGGAGAGGGATATCCTTGAGAAAAACACGGATGAAGTCACTGGTCGGAGATGACACACTGAAGAGCCACGCTGTGACTACAGAATGACGTGCAACCAACGCTTAGTGCAACTTACTCATTTCCAGTAATTAATGACTGATTTTAGAGATGTTATCAAGCCTTAAGTGGGCTTCAGCTGCAGAATTTAGGCTCTAATAATAGTCATTTTCTTATTCGAGCCTCAACAGCTGCACACCTGCTGGCCTGGGGACTCTTTTAACCACCTTAAGTGATTTGCAGTTGGTGTCTGCCTGGCTGCGGTTGAACGGTGCCCCTGACTTATCTCTCCCCTGCTTCCTAAAGCCCACCCAGTGATAACCAGGCTGAAGCTCTCCTCACGAGCCTTGTCAGTCAAATGGCAGTTAACCCCCTGCAGTGACACTGTAACAAGTTCTCAGTGTGCTGCCACTGATTAGTTAACACACAAAGCCAATGACAGCAGGACTCTTTGCTCTGTCGTCTTTTTTTTTTTTTCCCACAGTAGGGAGCTGCTCCTTCACCCCTTCTTCCCTCAGGCCACAAGCAGGCTTTTTAGCAGCAGAGTGACCAGTCGTGACCCACCCAGCCGTCTCTCTGCCTGTGGGGGCTTTCTGTGTTTGGTATGTTCTGTCCAACCCGCCAAGCTGGGGCTGATTTTTTTCCTGTGACGTTAATGCACTTGCAGAAAGGAAGTCAGTCAGTCCTGCTTTTGTCATGATAGCCCGCTTCAGATTTGCTGCTGTTTTGAGTGTTGTCTGCCTGCCTGTTTATCTGTGACTGAACATGATTCTTTGCCCTCATAAAAATGAAGCAATAATTTTGTGTAAGATGCAACTGAAATATATAAAATCAAAGGTTTATTTATTCAAACAATTAATCATTAAGGAAAATGTGCTTGGTACAAACTGAATGTGTACCAATCAAGTAAGTTTCATTTGGCCAGATTCCATTAAATTTAGCATTTTACACTGTACTTATGTAACAAAATTACATGGAAAATTTACATGTAATCAAATTACTTAAAGTCAGCATTTTGGGCATAAATATTTTTTGAGTGTATGTTTGCAGTTGGTGTCTGCCTTTCTCTCTTTTTTTCACTTCAGAAGTGACAGTGCGTTTTCACACATTTTAAAACCCCTCTTTCACAAGCATTGTATCACTCACTATGAAAACCTGTTGCTCTCACTGCGCTGACAAGTTACCGGTGGAACACATGGTGCAAAATCACACCTCAAAATGAGATTCTCACTAACACACCACACAGATGCCTTTAATGTTATTTTGCAAACACAACAGAAGGAATTCACACCTTTCTAATTATAAAGTTAATGCATTTTGTAATGTTGAGACACAGTGAGCTTTAAATAAGAAGACAAAAGACTGGAACCACTAAGAGTGGCTCATTTGTGAAGTAACAAAATCTACATTCCAATTCTTATGAAATTATATTTTTTGCCTGGAGCAGTAACTTCCTGGAGTCGCTGTTGTATTTAGCACAGATCCAAAAGGCTTCTTCAAACAACTTAAAGAAGTCCAGTTGCCTTCTTTCAAACTCTTAGACTACCATGTCCTGGATGACTGAGAACCTACACAAGATATAATATGTTAATTTGTGAGCTTTAGAGACCATGGTAGCTGAAGTGTGCTATGCAAACCTGATGCTACCTGCAGCTAGGGCTGGCAACAGATATGAGAGTGGTTCTGATCTCATTCTGGACAGGAAAGCAAATGGGCAAAGTCACTAGTTCCAGTTAACATTAGATGCATAGTTCTTCTTTCTGGGTGAGCAGTGCAGATACACGTGAACATTTTAGTTCTTAGAACTCCATTACTATGGTGATTTCCCCCCCCCACTCTTATTACAGAGTAGGTACTTTTTCAGCACGGGATAAACTTTGAGTGATGTGGTTACATGTGATTCAGCTAGCTATAAAGGTGTGTTGATTGAAAGAACACACAGGAACTGGCAACCCCTATTAAAAAGAAGTGTTATTTTTTTGTACTACATTAGCTCTGTAACCAAAAGCTCTTCACATTAGCCTTAAGAAATGAACATGTTTATTTTATTTATAGTTTATTTTTATAGGGACAAGTATGTTATATGAATTAAATCACACACCACAACATTTATGGCCTAAGATAGGCCTTAAATGCCTGTCCCTAGTCGGGCTTTTAAAGCACATAGGGTCAATAACATACAGTGCTGTGCAAAAGTCTTGAGCTAGCCCCTCATCTCTTTATACTTTGCTTCTAAGGACCCAGACTTTCTCATAATTTTTTTAAGTGGTCTTGAACAATAGTTCTCTGGGCTTTTTTACTCATTTTCAGTCCAGTCCTTGTACCTGACCATTTTCAGGGAAATGTTTTTTGTTTGTTAAACCACTTAACACTGACCTATGAAGCATTCAAGCATAAAAAATGCACTTAACTCAAGGGATGAACCAGTGTTGTGTCAAGTGGAGGACAAAAGAAGTGTTAGGCCTAAAAACTATCTACAGCAGATGAACAGTATCTGAAAGTCATGTCCTTAAGAAACAGGAAAAAATCCAGCAAAGACCTGACACAGGACCTGAGAGATACACCTGACCCTTCAGTTGATCCATCTACTGTTCATTGAAGCCTCATCAGAAATGATCTCAGTGGAAAGGTGGCTGTCAAGAAGCCATTTTTAAGGAAGGGAAACATGGAGAAACGGCTGAGGTATGACACATTACACAAAAACTGGACTGAAAATCAGTGGCAACAGGTCTGATGGAGTGATGAATCCAATATTGAGATTTTTTAGTTTAATTTAGTTTGTGATCGATATGTAGGGAGGTCAGGGGAGGGGTACAACAGTGAGTGTCCACAGCCATCTGTAAAACATGGTGGAGGCTCTGTCATGGCATTACTGCCAGTGGTGTTGGAGATCTTGTCAAAACTGATGAAATTATAAATTATGAAGTTTTTGATTCACCATGAAATACCATCTAGAAAGCGTCTGATTCACAACAGCTTCATTTTTTAGCACGACAATGACCCAAACACACTGCCAATGCAGTAAAAAGATACCTGGATAGAAAAACACACAATGGAACACTGTCAGTCATGGATTGGCCTCCCCAGAGCCTGGACCTCAACATTATTGAAGCAGTGTGGAATCATCTTGACAGAGAACAGAACAAAAGGCAGAAACATCCAAAGAAGAGCTTTGAATGTCGTTCAAGAAGCTGGAGAACTATTCCTAAAGACTACTTAAAGAAATGATAAGAAAGCTGCCTAAGAGAGTTCAGGCTGTGTTGAACAATAAAGGTGGTCATACCAAATATTAACTTTCAGTTTAATTTGTGGTCCAGTCTGAGTTCTTTAGGTAAGGAATTCCACCTGTTGATATTCTGAATAGAAAATGCTGTTTGTCAAAACAAGGATTTCCATAATGGCACCATGCAGTTTCCAGTAGATGTTCCACACATCAACCCAACACAAAGATTTAAGAGGAACCACAAGATCACTAGGGAGCCTGATTATGTAAGCATTTGTAAACTAATTTAAGATTAGCAATTGTAATAAAGTTTCTTAAGAACATTGCACTGAAGTCCTTTATTGAGCGTTTATGAAATGCAACACAACTTTGACTTGTCAGAGTGAAATACATAAATCTTAGCTAGGAATTCTCCTCAACTTACCACCAGGCATCCACCACTCAGTGAAGAAATGCAGACAGAAAATGAAGAGACTGAAAAAGGATTGCAAGAAAATAAAAGACCACATCAAGCACTAAAGCTGCATTTCCAGCTGTTAGCTGGATATTGCATCACTTCAGAGTTCTTATTTGTGGTGAAAAAAAAAGTCTCCATAACTTTGCTCTGTCTTTTAGTATTTGTTCTTTTTGCATTCTGCTTTTTTGTATTCTTAATTTATGTATTTGTTTCAATAGCTTGTATTTTGTGTTGCTTTTTGTTTTATGCATGTTAAAGGCTCATCTTAGGGTGGGTATTGAAAATGAGCTCAGGCTGATGTGTGACATTGGTTCACGTGACATGCTTGTCCCTATATGGGTTTTGTCCACATTTCTCAAAAGTTAAGTTTACACTACAGTCATGATTTTGCTCCTCCTGTCTGTTTGTGTATAAATCAAAAGGCGTCTAAAGGGAATATAAGTAAAAGACTACATCAGAGCCCAGTTACAAAAGAGAGAGAGAGAAACACACAAGAGCTATATAAACTCAAATGTCCAGCACTGTAGTGTCTGCCAGAGATTTATGGGAATCCTAGAAATAGCCTGCCTCTGTCAAAGTCCAGCTTTACTGCCACACTGTTTCATGTGCAGCTGTGCCGGGCAGGAACCTTGCTTTGAGCTCCCAATAAGGAGAAATGGGATGAACATATGTAAATGTTGGATATGTTTCTTTCCGCCTGCTTCCATGTTGTGTGTTTCTGTCCAACCTCCTAACTCACACCTCAAACCAGCATGGCCACAGGATACTTTGCATTCTGCTTTTAATCAAATTGTGTTTCCTCTTGCATGCAGACCGATGGGAGTCTTTAAAACTGGCATCCGATTGATGCAAAAAGTGACATTTACATACAGTGTGCTTTATGCAGCGGGTCTCTGAGATGTGGAAATTCCTTCAACAGAACTGATCATCTAATAATGCTTTGCTATCCAGTCCACATGTTTTTTTTTTAGAGGCAGAACACTTAAACTTTTTCCTCTGTGTGGAAGCAAATCTGAGGGCCTCTGCAGAGTAAAATGCACTCTTTTATTTCCCTGATTTTTTCAATTTATTCCCAAGTCTTCAGAGTCAGGAGACGGAAAAGCTTTGTTGGTAGAAGTTGATACGGTCAGTGGGGATTTTCTGGCATAAATAAACACAGGAAGAGGTTGCCATTTGGGACCATTCTGATTAGACATTATACGGAGCATATGTGAAAGTCAGTTGTGTCTATATGAAAACACAAACATCCTCATTTCCTATGTAAACCTTCACCAGTTCTCACCATAAAGCGGGATCGGTGTGAGCTCACTGCAGAAAAATGATCTGTCATTTTCTGCTTATTCACAACTTTGTCTCAGCTCACTTGCAGCTGTGTTTACTGAACTCCACAGTGGTATGAGGGGAACTGAGCTATGCAGAGCGGGCTTTTAGCTGACCACTCAACTCTCTTGGCCTGCATTGAAGAATGAGCTTTGTATTTATGTTTAATGGCAGATAGCCCGAGCAGCATTGTTGAAACCAAGCGTAACACTTCATTAGCAAAAAAAGCCACTGTTTCTGCCATTTGAATCTCAATAGTTTGGGTCACTTTCACTTGCATGCCATATTGTATTGACCTCTCTATTGTTTTGTTTGAGAGTGTTTGTTTGCATGAGAAGATCAGTACCTTTCTCATGTTTATTTATTATTTTGGGAAAATTGCTAAGAGTTGACTGGGACTGTTGTGGAGAGCCGCAACAATAAGCTGAACTCAATTCTGCTCAATATTAATTTGATGTCTTTATCAGCTTATTGGTGCAGTCCCAGTTTCTTCTGTGGCCCCTTGGGAAAATTAATTGGCCGCCTTTGACCTTTCAAATGAAGTCTCACACGCTGATTATGGCATTACAGATTTTTCATTTGTTTCAAATAGGCAAAAATTCTAGAAAATGTCATTAACATTAACCAGACTCTACCCCTAACACCAACCCCAACCCTAGACGGGTCACCAATGAGCTGGTTTACATTAAGAGGTTAAGTTTTGCCGTTTATGTTTGTCTTCTTGCTGTTTGGGCACCATAACTACTTGGTAAGGGTTTGAAAAGAGTTCATGGTTTGGGTTCAGTTTTACCCCTTTATAATGCTAGCTATGTTAGAAACCTGCATTTTCTTGGTTATACAAGAGTGTTGAGTTTTTATCCACTGGAAGGGGTACTTTTTTGTAGTTTAAAATGAAAACTTTTTCTTGCCTTTTGTTTCCACTGTTCCACTATAAACCAACTGGCAGCTAGTTTTAGCTATCTTACTAACAGATGACAGGTTACTCTACAGTGTTCCTTACTGAATGCTACCATGTGTTCATCCATCTCATCATCCTCTTAACATTTCACTCTTCTGATGGATTTGGATTTGCTCTTTCCACAACTTGAGCATCAATGTGACCTGCATCCAATAGCTGTCTGCTAGGCCTTACATCGGCTAATTGGAGATATTGAACTGTCTCTGTCAACTGTGTTTGTGTGGGTTTTTTTTTTTTTTGGAAGATTTTGAAGATAATGGACTTGCAGCCTGTTCAAGAAGTTTGTGCTTTAGTTTGGGTGAGTGAAATTCTAGTACTGTATTATTCAAGTACTTAGTAGTAATTAGCAGATATGTGTGGCTGTGTGTTGCACCTGCACAGATTAGGGGTCACAACTTATGAACCAAGATTAGCTGATAGGTTAGCGCTTTACTCTCTCATCCAAATATGTTCTCTTCTGGCTCCAATGAATAACAGTATTGGTTGTGGGGAAGTTATAGATCTGCAGTGGTAGTGCGTCAGCAGTCTGTAAGCAGCTTTGGATTGCCTGTCTACCTGCAGAGAGCGTCTGTTGTCACACGGGGTCACTGTCAAAAATATGTGGTACAACTGGTCTGTGGGCCACTCTTGCTTGTGCTGTTGTTGGTCTATCAGCGAGTGGTGGAGAAGAGCGAAGTTCTAACATACAAAGACCTGAAGTGAAACTGAGTGTTAAAAACAATGAAAAGTGTCCACTGCAGACATGCATAAGCATTAGGGACCAATATGCTAACATGTATGCCCCCCCAACCAACAAAAAAAGTGTCTAAACTTTTCCCAAAAAGCTGAATCTGTTCATCTGGAAGCAGCGTTTTCAGTGGGAGAAACGTTTTGTCACTGTCCAAGTGACTTCTTCAGTCACAGCTGACTGCAGGTTTCCCCAACCTTATAAACAGTGTCTAAACTTTTATTTAAAATTTGAAATAACTTTCCACAAAAAAAAAAAAAAACTGAGCTGCTGGTACACGTGGAACTAATGTTATTACAGGGCCTCTGTTTTTGGAAATTTTTATTTTACAAACCACTGATATGGCAGATTTGTGTGAAATCATTTAAGTCACATATGACTTAATACAAATTATTTCCTGAGGTCCCCCATTAAACACCAGTCCCCTGCAAGCAGGGCTTCAGACAAAGATTAAAACCCCTCTCATATGTGCCAAAAATGTGGTTGTGCAGCCAGCAGTGAGCACCTTAGCTTTATATAAAAACTCACATCAGCTAGCATGGCAGATTATTTCCTGAAGTAGCAGGAAGGTAACAGGCACAACAAAAGAGACTCCAGGAAGTTCTTGCCCACGAACACGAAAGAATCTGCAGTCCCTCCATTTTACCCCATAAAACCATTTATCATGTTCTACCTGCCTGCCTATCTCTGGACTTTAAGCTAATCTTCTCCTGGCTGCACTCATAAAAGACTCATAAAAGAGTCTTGTCAGCTACATTTGCAGCAGGAAGCAAAAACTGTACAACTGTTGCTTCAAAGTCAGATCTTCTCATTCTTTTCTATGTTTTAAGATGCTACAGCCTTCAATCCTCCCACAAACCATGGAGGCTTTGTTTCCCCTCATGTTCCACTTCTCTGACATTTCCTTCTACCGGTCATCACATTCCTGCATTTTAACATTTAACCTTCCACCTTTTACCCCCTTGCTTTTCTGCATTCTCTGATAAGCCTCAAAAAGTCATGGGGTCACCTTTGATAAAGGGGCATTCTTGCCTCATAGGATTTCTCTGTGAGAGTGTAAGCTTTCTAACTCAAATTCTGATAATTCCTGTAGTTAAACCCGCATCAACAATGACGTGATCCTGTGTCGGTTTCATAACCAAAACAGAAAAACGTATAGTTGTAGATCGAAACTGAAAGGTTGACATTTGGGAGATTTCCACAGTGACAATGTGCTCCACTGAGACTTTAATCCCCTGGTCAGTGACTGGCTCACTCATGTTTTAGTCCATATGTATTTTTTTCCACATTAGCTGTTCAGGGGGTGACATGTGAAGGGGCAGTTTTATGAAAGCTTGTTTTGTTCATAGAGTAGTGGTTTTTGGGATGAGTTCATCTTGGAGAACAGAATGGAATAAAGAGCAAAAGAGCATTCCCACATTCGGGAAAGGGGAGAGAAGAGTGGGCGTGGGCGGTGGAGGGATGTATGACGGGCTGCACGGTTGGGGTGAGTCATGAGAATTACTAACTGGTCTCTGTTAGATTTATTCAAAATTGTTCAAATACGGAACCGCCAGCAGCCCACCAACACTCTCCACCAAGGAGTCAGATTCTCGGAAGAGCTCCCCTTCACTTCCACAGAAGGGGAGTGTGGGCATGCTTGGCTGCTCGGGAAAGACAGTCAGCTCCTTTTGATGATGATTGTTGATGATGTTTTGGGGAATTCAGCATCCCTCTCTGGGACAGATCCTTAAGTCTTTGTCTGGGTTTCAGGTACCCAATGATGATCAAAGGATTGTTCAAGATCAAACATAAGATTTATGATGCTGTAGATGTTGTTTACTCGTCTGTACTAGGTTGTGTTGCCTGTAAGAACATCCAGACCACATCTGCTCTGATTTACTGACTGCTTCTTGCAGCACAAAGCACTGATTTAACTTCCAGCAGGGTGTTAGTCTGTGAATGAAAGTCTGCATAACTGTATATAAAGGAAGCCAGGGCGCAAACAGGTAGGGGCAGATTAGTGATACAATAGTCGGTCTAATATGTAACCAAGAACTGTCACAGATATGAGTAAGACAGAGTGTGTGAATCGAGATAGCAAATGATGTAGAAGTCATTTTAGGGTAGTTAGCACAATGGTTAAAAATACCCCATTACACCACTCCATTGTCTACATTCAGTACCTCCTACCTTTCAGCACATACTGACCCGTCATCACACATGCACTGTTTACCCAACTATTGTATATGAGCTTCACCTCTAATAAAAATGAGGCTGTAAATGTCACAGGCCAAGAGGTGGATTTCCTGGTAGCCTTTTTTTTTTTTTTTTTTTTAAAAAAAAATAGAAAAATATAAAGAAGTTGATAAG
>VUQS01058372.1:0-12487 GCA_015108495.1 Heterochromis multidens | reverse complement strand
GATTTCTGCTGCAACATTCAGATGGTAGGGTCAGAATTTTGTGTAAACAACATGAAAGCATGGATCCATCCTGCCTTGTATCAACAGTTCAGGCTGCTGCTGGTATAATGGTGTGGGGGATATTTTCAGTACCAGCTGAGCATCATTTAAACATGGATCAAAATATCTGAGGAATGTTTCCAGCACCTTGTTGAATCTGAGCCATGAAGAATTAAAGCAGCTCTGGAGGAAAAAGGGGGTCCAACATGGTACTAGCATGGTGTAACTAATGAAGTGGCCGTGAGTGTAGACACAGTAGTTTGATTAGGTTTGAGACTGAATTTAGACCAGTTTCAATAGCAAACTGCAGCAGTTTAATGTCTGTGACGTAGAGGAACAGAAACAAGCATTGGTATCCTGGATGTTTGATCTGTTTTCTGGTAATTCACAAAGTGCATTCTGGGTAAACTTTCATGGCTCGTATCAGCATGTGGGATAGGTGGCTGCTCAGAACAAGTTAGAGCAGATGAAAGGTCTCCTTTTTACCTACATTTGATATCAGTATCAACCTGTAGCCCTGATTCTTTCTGGGTCAAAACTGTTAAAATACAGTCACGTTTTACCTTTAACTTACGACCTTCTCCGAAGCCAAGTTAGTCCATATTATTTCCAGTTGCCCAAACAAACACAGCAGGGTATGACACTGAAGTTTGAACTGTGTTGTTTTTTTCATTTCTCTCACTTCACATGAAAATGCAAAGCAGCAGAAAGTATTTTAATAAACTTCAGATTATTAACGTACTTTCTGCTCTGCTGACCGTATCAGACATATACAGTCTGTTCTTACGTTGTATTTTCACTTCTACAAAATGTGATCATTAAACACAATATGAGGACTACTTTGGGTTAAACAAGGTTTAGATATTATTGATCCATTGTTGATTATGAGGAATTTCACAGGCTAGCTGTCAGTATGTAAAGGAATCAAAATGAGCTATGACTTACATCATTATTGTATTTCTATATTTTTTACTCTTCAGTGGATGTGTTGGTGTTTTTAGTGAATCTGTGGTGGTCAGTGCTGTTGTCTGTAGGACTGTAGACAAACATATGTTTTCACAGAAAATCTTTATGAAATTAAGTATAAATAGCTTGTTTGGGCTGCTAACCCATAACGAGAGGGTCTGATTGTGGTATTTAAGCAGATGGACTTTAAAGCTTCAGCTTTTTAATTATCTTGTTAGAAAGTGGTTTCATACATAACGGGTCCCGAGGGAAGAAGGCAGAGTTAATTCCTCCCTTTGCAGAATCCCTGACTGAATTCTGCTGGTTACCTGTAGACTGTAACACCAGCCCATCATTAAGCCTTCACAGCTTTCAGGGTGACACCAAGGTCACAGCTTAACCAGCAGGCAGGAGAAACTCCCCTCTGGGTTTCAGATAACTTACCTTTTCAAAGTAGTACCTTGATCTGTAGAGCATCTTCCACGGCTTTTAAAGCAGGGAAGACGATCATGTGTCACAGACAGTTTAACCAATAACTGTTAACACATCATCATTTCACTTCAGTTAATGAAAGGAAACACGGTGGATAATAAAATTAAGGTGTACACCATTTTAGCCCAGAAAAGCTTGAATTTAGTTTGCTGTTTGAAGCCTTTTTCACTCCTGGGGTGTCAGTTAGTGCAGTTCTGTTAAACCTGCTAACTCATCATTTATGCAGAAAGTGCTTTGAAGGTGGAGCGTCACGCACTGGATTGCGGATTTAATGGACGGTTGCTGCCCAAGCTGTACCCGAAACTCTACATGTGCTAAACGGGCTTCTTCCTGTTCTTTCCTTTCACAGTAAAAGTCCTTGACATCTATACTGTGTAACTTCCGTACATAAAAAGTCTGGAAGCAATTTATTCCAGGAATAAAATTAATGTATTATTGTAGGCTGAAGCCTGTCCCTGCTGTCATAGGGCGAGAGGCGGGGTACACCTGGGCAGGCTGTCATAGGGGTAACACAGAAAGACAAACAACCATTCACCCCCATATTCACACCTATAACCAATTCAGAGTCACCAGTTAACCTAACATGCATGTGTTTGGACTGTGGACACAAATCCCTTTGGCGCTGCAGCAGGAAGGGCATCCAGCGTAAAAATCTGCCAAATCAAACATGCGGCGCTTCCCGCTGTGGCGAACCCTCCTTAATAAGGGAGCAGCCGAAGGTAGCATGTCTTTGGACTGACTCCACACTGAAAGAACTCATAAATGAATAATATTAATTTGTTATTGTAAATTTAGTGTTGCTGTAAAATCCACACTAAGCATATTTTTATCAGTGTGCAAGTCTAAAGATAGATGCCAATTAACAACAGAATTTGGCTTTAATAAATGTCTCCATTTAAGAACAACACACACACCCACACGCAGAAGAGTGTGTGTGAGCAGAAATCCATGGAGTACGTTTCTTTGTGAACATAATACACACAAACTGTAGCACCAACAGATATTTGCATGATTTTCCTTTTATTTTTGCAGCAAACTGATCAGGTCACTGTCAACTCATCATTGTTAATCATTATCATTAATCATAATTGTGAAGAAGCGAATTTTACCCCAAACCACGTGTTCAGCGCCTAAACCATAAATCAGAAAAAGTCTCTCCTTAGATCACCTCCACCCATCAAAGCTGCTAATGCAGATTCTGGAGGTTTTTTCGTTTTTATTTCACCAATAATTGTTTTGAACTTTTTATTATTTTATTATTAACTGTTGTTCTTAAAGCTGTGCAGCATTTTGGTCAGTGTCTGTCATCTTTAAATGTCCAATAGAATTAAAGAGACTAAAATGTGATGGTTATCAGCCGCTGGCTTTGACGTTGATGTAAGAGGCATCTGAAAACATAATTTAGCAAATTACTCTTCTTTTGTTTTGATATTCAGCCACAGAAAACCAATGTTTGTTTTTGCACATCCATCCGTCCATCCATCCATCTCAGCTGTAAGACTAATGTACTTCATCTGTTTCATATCTGAAGCATGTACAGTGGTGTCAAAAAGTATTTGCCCCCTTCCTAATTTCTTAGTTTTTTGCATATTTGTCACACTTATATGTTTGGAGCTTTCATATGTAACCAAGAGACCAGAGGTTACCCAAACCATGATCTTTACTGAATCCTTATCAAGCAGTTCCAAATAATAATTAATACCAGAATTAAAATAATGCAGGTGATGTGACTGGTGAAATAATTTGTGCCGCCACTCCAACATCCAAATACTGTTTTTTCCCATTTTTAAAGTAGAAAATGAACATGGACATGAATCAGTCGATAGGAGAGCGTGCAGATGAAAAATCGTAGTAGGATTGTGGGATCAAGTGACTGTTTCAGGAACTGTACAGAGACTGTGTGTCGATGTATGAAGTGAAATTAAGCAGCTCGACTCCAGCCAGACAAAGACCGAAGACCTTATGATTTCAGTCTTGATGAAAGTAATGAATGTGAGCACATTAAATGTTTGTTTTTTTTCACAAAAAAATACCATCAAGATTTTATCTGTGGGTTTGAGCCAAAAATCTGTGCAGTTTGTACACAGCCACCTGAAGTAGAGCAGTAAAATAAAGCTTTAACTCCAGTTTGTGGCTCTTTAACACAAGACAGCAGGTTTGAAAGTAGAGATATTTTCCCTCATTACACACTAATGAAATGATTCAGTACATGTTGTGAGCCATTTACGGGGTTTAACGGGTCATTGCTGGGACGATTAAAATGGCTGATTCTATTTATGTTGAAGTTTCATGTTGAGACCAAATCTGCAGAAACTAAAAGGGAAAAATCAAAGGGCTGCTTTGAAAGGTCAAAAGCTCCCAGATGTTTGTCCCCCGAGTCTCTTTCACATTGCAGTGGGGCTGTGCAATTACCTGAATTTTAAATTCAATTATAATTATTAAAACAATAAAATAGAGACACAATGATTATTGTGCTACATTCAGTTTTACAATAAATCAGAATCTTTTATTATCATTATGCCAAAATCACAACGAAATTATATGCTCTCCCATTCAGTGCAAAGAAAGCACGGAAAGCAATCTAACTATTCACAAAAATCCAAAAATAAAAATAAAAAAGAATTTCCAATAAATAAATACAGTATAAACAGTATAAAAATATAAATAAAAATAGATATGTACATATATGTGTGTGGGGGAGGGGGGGGACTAAGCTCCTGCCCATAGCTACAACCGACCTCCATCCCTTGGCCGACTCAGCCGGCCTTCGCTTTGTTTTGTTGGGATAACTACTTTTGTTCCAGCTGTACGATTTGGGCCACGTATAGATCGTTACAGATATGCTAGCTGGAAGGGGGCCAACAGTGAATTCTGAGCCATGAGCTGTGATTAGTTCAGAGTAAAGCCAGGCTCGGTGGTTCAGGTGGTAGGACTTGTTGTTTAATTCAGATTCATTGTTTTGGGCTGGCAGCTCATCATGAAGCTGTAGTTAAATCGAGTTTAATCTCTGCACACCTGAACAGGCGACAGGTATGTCGTAGGAAGACGGCCTTGCTTACTGCTGATATATTTATTAAATTACAACATTTTGGTCTATTTGACCTTTGTCAGGTATATAAGTAACATCCCTTCATCTCCCTTCCACTTCATTTTCTCCTTCCTCCAACTGGTTGCGGCACATGGCTGCCCCTCCCTGAGTCTGGTTCTGCTGGAGGTTTCCTCCTGTTAAAAGGGAGTTTTTCCTTCCCACTGTCGCCAAGTGCTTACTCATAGGGATCTGACTGGTGGGGTTTTCTCCCTATTATTGCAGGGTCTTTACCGTACAATAAAAAGTGCCTTGAGGCGACTGTTGTTGTGAATTGGTGCTAAATAAATAAAACTGAATAGAATTCCAACATCCAATTAGAGGACTGATGAGATTAATCTGGCTAATGAACACCGACGCGTGTCAGTGGTCAGCCAAAAATACTAACAGGATCATCAGTGCCACAGAATTAATCTCAAATGACACCCATACAAGTTCCAAAGTCTTCAAATTAAGAGCAAAAACATTATGCTTTAAATTTACAGGATAATCTAATTGTCTTTGACTCAGAGCAGAGGGGGGATGTCAGGACAGCAGCAGCAGCTGGCAGGAAGCTTAACAAGCCATGTCTGTAAACCCCCAGCCTCTTTTCCTCTGACATCATGTCTCATGAGGCTCACCTGATCCCAGCCACCCGCCCCACCTCAGCTCACTGCCGGCGCTTACCTGCCTGAGGATTCAGACGCTCGCTGAGCTGCCACTGCCCGTGATTTATTTGGTGTAATTTCCTGTAAACTGCTCAGACACTTTCTCATTGGCTGTAATTCTGTGTGTTCGTGCTCTCAGTGTGGGAGAGGAGGCAGCTGCTGCTGGAGGCAGGCAGAGCCTGACTCTGGAAATAAATTGGTTTTATAAAAATACCTGCTGTGTTTGTTTCTATCACAGGGTGAAATTTAAAGGGGACCTCCCAGACATTAAAGTGGACAAATCTTTGAGTATCAAACACATACTGTTGTATTGTACGTTATGGATTCACCACTGCAACAGACGTTGATTATAACACAGAGTTGACTTTTTATTGATGAACAGCAAACTCATCACTATTTTCTTAATCAAGTTTCTGTATAGAAAACAGCACTGTCCTGCGCTTCCACCCAGGAACTACTTCCTGTTTTAAATTCTTTCAACAAGAGTATGTTGCACTATAGAATACCACCACATCTCCTCTTAGAGAAAAAAACATTTTTAAACCATATGCTTATTTTCTCATTTTAAACATATTGAAACTCATTATGAACTACGTCGTTTTTCCCTTCTTTTTTCTCTCTTCAAACGTGACTCAATTAACACATTTACAAATCCACTCCCTTTGGCTTGTGTATAATTTTGCCAGACCTAGTTCTGGTTGGAACAGGGGAAAAACTTCCTTGGCTCACACACTTCCTGTCCTGTTGTGAGTGGGCTCAAAGGTCTCACACGGTGTCCCTTGTTGAAGGATGTAGTCTCTTTTACCCTCCTCACCCTCTCTTTAATGTCAACATCATCCCTGTCATGAAGATCAGGTGTAAACAGGGATGGGAGCTGGGGTATTGGTGTTCGAAGTCTTTGTCCCATTAAGAGCTGCTCTGGGCTATAGCCACAGGAAAATGGGGTAGCCCTGTAGGATAACACAGGAAGGTTTGGATCTTGTGCTTTCTTTAGCAGTTATTTCATAGTCTGAACATCCCGCTCTGCTTTTCCATTGCTTTGTGCAAACCTGCGCAGATTGGCAGATTGTTGTGCACTGCCCCAAACCTGCTGATTTTTCTTTGAGAATAGGTCATGCAGTAGCTTGTCTTGTTCAGCCAATCCTGGCATGAATTTCCCCAGCTGATTGACCATCCCGAGGAAGCTGCAAACTTCTCCTGTGTTTGATGGCTCTTTCATATCTCTGATGGCTCTTGTTTTGTCAGGGTCAGGCATCACTCCTTCAGTGGACAGTATGTGACCCAGAAACTTAACCTCATGTTTGTTTAGCTCACACTTCTCCGTGTTAAGTGTAACACCTGCTTCCTGGCGCCTGTTCAAAACGTAGTGTCATGTTTGAGCTGGTCTTTTCCCCAGACGAGAATGTCATCCATGTGACACACAGTTCCCTGTAGTCCTTTAAGTATCAGCAACATTCTCTGTTGGAAGTGCTCCGGTGCTGACGCTATACCAAAAGGCATTCTGTGGAAGTAGAAGCGTCCGAAAGCAGTTATGAATGTTGTGTATTTGGCTGACTCAGGTGATAGGGGGATCTGCCAGAAGCCTCTGTTAGAATCTAGCTTGCTGAAGACTTGAGCGCCGGCAAGAGAACCAAGTGGCTGTTTGGCTGAAGGCAGGATTTATTTCTCTCTGCAGACTGCTTCATCGAGGTGTGTGAGGTCTACACAAATGCACACTGTGCCATTCTTTGCAGGTATAGGAACCATGCCAGAACACCACTCTGGAGGCTCCTCGATTTTTGAGATGACTCCAAGTTTCACCACGCATTCCAGCTCTGTTTTCACCTTTCCTAGCAGGAGATTGAGGACCTGTTTTGGGGTCGCTAGAGAGAAGGGGGCACCTGTCTTTAACTTTATGGAGTATGGCTGCTATAATGAACCTAACCCCTGACATAGTTTAGGGTAGGATTGTGCCAATACAGTTTTATCAATGCTGTCTACTCTCGACACTGGGTTCAGCTTAACACTAGCTGGTCTGCTTAGCAAAGCTGTCTGCAAATCTTCCACTATGTAGATTTTTTCTTGAATGGTGAGCTGCCCTTTTCTTAAGGTCTCTGTGTACGTGCCTAAGACTGATGCCCTTACCAAACAGTGGTATATCCGGTTCTGCTAAGTGAATGTTTTCAGCTATGGTGTGATAACTCTTAGCTGAAATGACTGCTCCTGTGTCTATTTTAAATCTTACTTTATGCTGTCTTATTGCCAAATCAGCAAACCATGGTTCTGAGCTTGTGTTAACTGAGCCTAGAAATAGAGGTGTGTTGCAGTGTGCAGGCACTGTCCATCTCTATTTCATGCACTGATTTGACTGATCAACACACTTTGCTGTACTGTCTTCTTTTACCACAGTTATGGCATGCCAGCTCTTTGGCTGGACACTGTGATTTCCCACAGTTAGGGGAGTTACTACATCTGTAGCATGCCTGTTGTTCTGCGGGTGTTTTTGGCTTGACCAATGTATTCTTTGTTTGATGTGGGTTTTTGTGTACAGATTGCTTTTGCGTCTTTTTCTTAAAGGTCACTGCATCACTGTTCCTTTTTATGATCTCCCCTGAGATCAGTTTGCTGTCCTTTAATAGCTTCAGACTGCCTTCCCATGTTGACTGCTTTTTGCAGACTTATCCAGCTGCATTCTCTCAGATAGACCGGTGTCCCTCAGTCCAACCACTAGACAGCCTCAATTTGTCGTGGAGAGCACCATAGTAGCAGTTCTAAGCTAAGGCATGTAATACAGTAATGAAGATGTCACATACCTCATGCAGACTCATTCTGTAGATCAGAGAGGTTACAGTTTGGAACCTGTGTGGTTCTCATGGTGGGAAAGCAAAAACTGTTTTCACCAAAAAGTGTGCTGAGACTGGCACGCTTCTTCTCCTTGTTCTTCTAGGCTTGTGACATCCAACAGTTGGGTGTGTTACTGCCACCTACTTGTGTAGGTGTGCGATTCCAATTTGCAAAATCACTGCAAGGGGACATGAGTATCTGAACACATGCTTTATCATTCCAGTTTTACATTTTCAAGGACGCACCTGCCTGATTGATGTGCCAGTGAGCCAATCAGTAAACTACAGTATGAATTCTGACCTGTGGGGTTTCATCACATCTTCCAGCACAGAAGAAGCAGACAGACTTTTAACCCTGAAAGGTCTTCCAATTTTTGGCAATCATTTTTAACCCTGTGAGGTAGAAGAATTTGGTCTTAGGAAGGTTTATGACTTCCTGAAGTGGTCCTGAAGTCTCTGCAGCCATAACCAGAGCTGGCTGGATTTTTTAAACACAGGAAAGGTGCTTCCTTTATTACCTGCTTTATCTGAGGAGACGTCCCGTAATTTATTGTGACGCACCATCGGACCGTTCACAAAACAAACCATCAACATAACTGACAGTGCTCATTTATGGTGTGTTTTCCATTTCATGGCATCAGCTTTCTTTAACTTTCAGTGACTGTTAAACCCACCGCTGAACTCTGAACATCACACCATTGTGAGAAAATCTGATTCCCATCTAGTGTTTTCTTATGAGAAGAATAAAGATTTATATGCTCTCTAAACCAACTGAACCAACCAAATCAACCAATCGAAGTGCACTTAATGTTCAACATTATTCACTTTGCATTAGTTATGCCTTGTTGTGCAGTCGTAACCCTTTCCTTCACTTTACTTTGTTTTACATCAAGGTCAAGAAAATGTGATTAGAAAAAGACATATAAGATCATATTTTAGACTATTCAAACATTTTTTTTTATTATTGTGCCACCAGCTGTGTTTAGCAAGCTTTTATTCTGCTATGATGGCTTTAAAAGATTTTTTTTTCGCTGCTATATCACAGTATGACATAAACTGTGGATGGATGATTTCTACCAATTCTACAGTTGTGCATTCTTTCTCTGTTGCACTCACTGCGGGCACCAAATTTGATTAAGGGCTGCCATTGGCCCATAGGCTACACCCTAAGAACCTGGATCTTTTGTTTTACTCTAGGAACACAGGGTTAGAGTTAGGTCTAACCTTAACCTGAGAATTTGGATACTGTGTTTGTTTCGAAAACGTAACTTGGCCTTTCCAGGGTCATAAAGCTGAAGATGACAGAAACAGGGAGTCACACAGCAGCAGATATCTGCAGGGTTTGGTTTAAGTGACTGAGCTGTAGAATAAATAAATGAATGCACGTGTTTCTTAGAACAAATGAAGACTTTTTTTTAGCCTTCCTGGTTTATCCTCAGGTTTTTTTAACTCCTGTGTTCTGCATCCCCGCTAACAACCACTTCACTAATTGCTGAAGCCATTTGATGATCAAAGGCTGAGAAGCTTCGGTGGCTATGCCGCATCAGCAGCAGCAGCACAGATGCTCTGCTGATGCAAAGCTTCAAGGCAGCAAGTATCAGCCCCAATGAGCTGAAGTACTGCCATGATGTAACTTTAAGTAGGGCTCTAAATATCTCTCCTCTCCACTTTCCACCAAAACAGGCCATTCAGGTTCATATTAATTCATTTCAAAGAAAGGAGGAGTTAGTTGTAGCCATCACAGTGAATGTATTTGTGCAGGAAACAGCTGCACTGTAGACAAATGTGAAATATCCAAAGGGTGTTGCAGCTCGTGGATAAGAGTCCCATTAATCTTACATTACCCATTTCATGACAGCATGTACTGTATAGGCAGTGGCAGAAAATTAATGGAGTACAGTTACTCGAGTATAGTACTGAAATCTATGTTATGCTGCTTTCTGCTTCTACTCCCCTATATGCAAATATTGTTCTATTGATTACCGATCAAGTGTATTTTGCCCTTTATTTTTTTTATCCAGCCAAAGAAATGATGCAATCAACGATCCCCTCGATCTTATTTTGAAAGTTTAGTCACTGCAAACCAGCTAGCTCTGGTCCTTCCTGTCTCATGTCCTACGTGCTGGCCTGTCAGGTTTCTGTTGCGGTGGTCCTCGATGTCAGTCAGCTCTCTCGACTGCAATCAGAGACACCTTGTCCTGATGCCAGATGATATTTGACCTCACTAAGGCCACAAATTCAGTATAACTTTGTGGTAAACACTGTATTTGTCACTGAACTGAGAGCATAAAGTCCCATACCTGTCAAAATATTGTATTTAAATGCACTAAAGGTAAAGCCACCCATTAAATAACCAGAAAACTGAAGAGACTTTAAAATAAGGGTATTCGTTGATGGGAGGTGTGTTTTCTTGTGTTGGTTGGTAACATGAAGAGTGAAGAGTTTTTATATCAGTCCAAAGATATGCATGTTAGGTTAACTGGTGATGCTAAGTTGGCTGCAGATGTGGATGTGAGTGTCTCACTCTCTGGATTAGCCCTGTGAATGAGTGGTGACCTGTCCAGGTGTAACCCATCTCTTGCCCAATGACAGCTGGGATAGGCTTCACCTCCCCTGCAATCCTAAGCGGTTCAAAATGTGGACGTATGGATGTTTTGTGAGGCTTTGCTTTAAAAAACTCAACCAACAAAGTAAAAATGGACCCATACCTGTATACCTGAGAGTTTAGAAGAGGCTTTAAACAACTGGACAGTAAAGTTGGGTCACAGAAATGACAGAGAAGAGACAAACTGAAAATAGTTTCCAAGCAGACAGCCACAGTATTTCTAAAGTCTGCCCCTGAATATGATCCTGTTTTAAAACCACAGCTCTTTAAATATTCCAAATCCAAAAACATTGACAGAAAAATGCCTTTTACCTGAACCCTGGTATCTGTGTGGAGCTGAAGGCAATGTCTCCTGTTTAACGTCGGCAAGGTGAAACGTGATCAAAAAGAGACACACACCTCCCAGTGTTCAATAAGATGTGCTGCTGGATCAATAACAGGTGTAACAGATTTGAAAAACCATTGATCTGTGCATCAAATACCTCCTGTATATGAATTTTATTTGCTGCGTGATGTTAAGAGCACGTGCTGCACGTTCTGCTTCAAGGAAACGTCACGCAGCAAATAAGATGCAGGATCAATCTGTTTTTGAAGCAGCACAGTCACATCCTCACTGCTGAGAGAAACAACTGCTTCTTCTATAGCACAATAAAACACAGGTGGAGTCCTGACTACTTCATAGCGGGCTCTCTGAGGGACCAAAGCTCCCTCATGGTGCCGTCTGCCGTTTGTCTCGGTCACTCGATTACAAACATTGGAACATATGGAGAAAGTTCTCACTCTGCTCCCTCTGCACAGCTGATGATCTGATTAGATTTTGGTCCCACCAGATGCATATGTTTGCATTTCAATGTGAAAAAACCAATATCTCTGAAAGTATCAGAACATCTCAGTAGGTCCAGGAGGCAAAGATCACTACACACTGATAGAAATCTCAGCTGATTAGGACACTGTTTGTATTAATGAACAGGCTGATTAGCATTGCTTCATTTATCATCTGGGAGATGGAGAGTCTTTATGTTGGTCTTTATCTGATAAAAATCACTAACTCTGTTCTTAGGATTAAAAATGGACTCCAGTGGCCTAAACTTTGGCGACTTTTGAGAGACTCATCAAAGTAAAAACAGCAGAAATCACACAAATAAAGGCTGGGATATCCTGAGTACATCTTCAGAAACAGTAACATCCCCAAATGTCATCTCCCTGAGAGACAGACAGAACTGCTGTAATATCAGCCAATGGTCCTGTTTCTCAAGCGTAGAGCTGAGCGGTCTTGGTGTATCAAGTTTAACCCGTAAACTGGAGAGGAAATGGCGTCTCACTAATTTAGAAGAGCTTCATTTAGCCTGGAAAGAGAGTTTGTTGCTCTATAAACAAGCCCTGCGTAAAGCTAGGATATCTTACTATTCTTCACTGATCGAAGTAAATAAGAACAACCCCAGGTTTCTCTTCAGCACTGTAGCCAGGCTGACAAAGAGTCAGAGCTCTGTCGAGCCAAGCATTCCTTTAACCATAACTAGTAATGACTTTATGAATTTCTTCACTAACAAAATTATAACCATTAGAGAAAAAATTATTCACAGCCATCTCACAGACGTATCATTAAGTACAGCTACATTCAATACTATTGATATTTATTTAGACTCTTTCTCTCCGATTGATCTTTCTGAGTTAACTTCAATAGTTACTTCCTCCAAACCATCAACGTGTCTGTTAGACCCCATTCCTATAAGACTGCTCAAAGAAGTTCTACCATTAGTTAATGCTTCAATTTTAAATATGATCAACTTATCTTTATTAATGGGCTACGTACCACAGGCCTTTAAGGTGGCAGTAATTAAACCATTACTTA
>VUQS01058371.1:0-16699 GCA_015108495.1 Heterochromis multidens | reverse complement strand
ATATATATTAAATAATCTGAGTCTTCACCAATATCTCCAGCTTCATCACTTTTGTTGGGCAGAGAGTTGACATTTTCCATGTTGACTGTTGGCAGAAAGGGCTTATATCTCCACTTCCAGGCCTTCACCTTTGCACCAGCACAGCAACCACGAAAACACCTCTTTATCTCAGCTGGAATAGGGTGGTATCTTCCAGATTTGCTCCGTTTCAATGAAAGAAGCTCTTCTCTTGAGTAAACTCTTCTCCCCACAGAAGTATCCATCAGTACTTGACAAAAAAAATTGACAAAAATACAAAAAATACAACAAAATTAAAGTAAAAAGATCAGAGCTACCAGACTTTGCTGCTACCAGTTGAAGCGCATGTTCTAGAATCTACTTACATTTAGAGTTCAGCCAGAACTGCATTGATTTGAAACAGAAATTCCTCCGCAAATAGTGATGTCGTTTCTGCAGGACAGCAATTTAACTGCAAAATGACATCGGTTTTTTCACACCTTGGCTCATGTGATGACCCCCACTAGGGTTTAAATACCTGGGACTCTCCACCATTTGATTTTAGAACTGAAGAAGCTTTTTGGATGAAAGGTGAAATGTCTTTAAACAACTTAAAGAAGTCCTGTTGTCCAGTCCAGTTTTTGTAGCAAGCTGTGCATATGATGAATTGCCCACTTGGAGACATGTTTGAAGACTGGCTTCAAAGAGAATCACATACAAACCTCTTTAGTCAAACTCTTTTCATGTACAGAATCCACTAGTCCCCAAGTTGTTTCATTACTTCATGTCAGCATCTCTCCCTCCCTCTCAGTCTTTGACAGTGTATCACTGAAAGGCCATACCTGTTTGGAGTGGTAAAGATGCAAGCCACAGTAAAATCAATTTAGATTCTGTGAGGAACCCAGGGCACTACCCTACAGGGGAATTTAGACCCAGAGGAAAAATAATCAAGAGGTATGAGCAAACATTCCTTCTCCTAAAATGCAAAGCCTCCAGACTGCTCTTAGTTTTTTCATTCCTCCCTGTCACCTCTCATCCTTTCTCTCCTGCTATGGTCTACTTCATCACAGGCGTCACTGGGAAGATGAAATATGCCTCAGATAAATGATTGCCGACTGGATCTACTCATACTGAACACTCAATATCTGTAATATTCTCCAATATCATTATTTTCCTTCATATCCATGGACTAATCTCTATCACAGTATGTGGAACGACTCAAATAAGGGAAAAAGATAGCATCAATAAAGAGATGAGTATGATAATAAAGCCTGAGATTAATAATTCACTATCTATCTGCCTGTCTTTTCCATATCTGTCTTCATGCCTTCTTTCCGATTCAATTCAGTTGCAATTATTCTAGAGTGCTCTACTAGAGCTGAAAGATTTTTCTCACTGCCATGTTAGTGGTCATGGCTACTCACTTATGCCCAGGATAGTATTAAAATTTCTTTAAATTGGAGTACAAATGTGTGAAATAATATTTTATTATTCTGCTATAGTAAGTAAGCATAGTGCTACACATTTCTACATTAGATAAATATGAATTTTGGTGACTAGACATGTTACCATTCTTTGTAAAGGTTTAGAAATCAGCTGATTTGTTAGCTGAAATTATGCAGGATCTTTAAAACCACTAAACAGTTTTTTATTTTATTTTATTCATTTTTTTTTTAGAAAAATCCCCAATTTCTCTTCTTACATAGAGTTTAGCCAGTGAATTAAGTACTGTTATTATTGCATTTAATTATCAGATTTATCAAACCTTATCAAACCTTACCTTATCAAATTTTAATGAAACTAATAGGGATTCAAGTATTCATTTTTTTTTTTTTTCCATTTTTTTCTTCACACGGTTTACAGCTGGGGTTATCATTGGATGTACGCTGCCAAACTAGTAAAATGGGAATTAAAGCTTTTAATTTGGGAAATGAAAGGGTCTATTATAACCCAAACTATGTTTTTTCCTCCAAATCTTGTGGTTAGCTAAACCTACAAGTATTAGGGCCACATTAAGAAAATAATCGGTTTTAGTAACAGGGAAATTATTTATCTTTTAGCACATAAACACAGTGTGGTGATAAGTACAGATGCAGAAAGCTGCATCTGGTCAGAAAGAAAAACCACACAAACTTGGAAGAGTTGGCTGATGTGCAAAATAAAATAGCTGGCAATGGACAGATGCAAGGATACTGATGGTTACACCCTCGTGCAATAAAGAGGATGTATGTTGTATCACAAGACACAATAAGATAGTTGATCAAGTTGTTTCACTACTTCATCTATACAAGGCATTTTGTAGAGGGTATAGCAACTTTTTTCTCAAAATATTATTTTGACTTTTTTCTAAAAATGAACAATAATATTTTTTTTCTTAATGTGGTCCTAATACTCCTTCATTTAAATCTCTCTCTATATATTTTTTTTTGTTTGTTTGTTTTGTTTTGTTTTGTTTTGTTTACATAAGCCTAAAAAATGTTAAGTTCATTTAGTAATTATCCTAAGATAATTTGGTTAACCAGCCCATTTCAGCTGGGAACCACAGTGTTCCTGACTTAAATTTGTCCAGGGACCTTCATTGCATGTCATTTGTCAAGCATTGTTTACCCATCAACTCTGTACTGCAAACTACATAATTAAAGTAAAATAGCAGCACTAGCAGTTCCCATCTTATGCTATACTTATATTATCTTATGCTCCTTATCCTCCTGAAAGCCTTTTATTTAAATTTCACAGTGGTGTTCCTATCTCTCTTCTTCTCCTTTCTCTATTTTTTTCCTGTTCAGCCGGAGTTATCAGGAGCCGCTGTCCTCCACCAGGCCAGGAGGGATCAGGTAGTCGATGCCTGTCGGGTCTACAGTGCATCCAGTCGTAAGAGGAGAGTCCTTACACCGGGAGACCTCAAACACCTTGTGGTGGATGAAGACCATGAGCTTATCTACTGCTATGTCCCCAAGGTGGCCTGTACCAACTGGAAACGTGTCATGATGGTGCTGACAGGCCGGGGCAAATACAGGTGAGTCTGGTACCTAGTAGCCGGTAATTAGAAAAGGACAGAGAGGCAGGAAGGAGTCATTAAATCTCCATTCTGGCATATATAGGAAAAAAATAACAGTGACTGCATAGACTTATTATTGGTGTTTCTATTGTTCTTCACTGTCTTGGTGCCTCTCTTGTACAGTGACCCAATGGAAATTCCTTCCAATGAAGCCCATGTTCCTTCCAACCTTAAGACACTGAATCAATACAGCATTGCCGAGATCAATCACCGCCTCAAGAACTACCTCAAGTTCCTTTTTGTTCGTGAGCCCTTCGAGAGGCTGGTCTCTGCATATCGCAACAAGTTTACCCTCAAGTACAACTCATCCTTCCACAAGCGCTTTGGGACCCGCATCATCCGGCGCTACCGCAAGAATGCCACACAGGATGCCCTGCTCAATGGTGCTGATGTTAAATTCAAAGAATTTGTTGAGTATCTGGTAGACCCGGCCACACAGCGTGATGGTCCACTCAACGAGCACTGGCAGACTGTGTACCAGCTCTGTCACCCATGTCACATCCACTATGACATGGTGGGCAAATATGAGACGCTGGAGGAGGACGCAAACTACGTGTTGCAGCTGGTCGGTGTAGGTGACTCCCTGCGCTTCCCGAGCTATGCCAAGTCCACTCGCACCACAGATGCTATGACGGCTCAGTTCTTCAGCAATATCAGCACTCAACAGCAGATCCAGCTCTACCAGCTTTACAAGTTAGACTTCCTCATGTTCAACTACTCCATACCAAGCTACCTGAGGCTGGACTAATGGAGGACAGAGCTGGGACTCTGAGAGCGGCTGCCTTGGTCAAACAGATAAAACAAAACAAGCGAAGGGCAGAATTTTATGGAAGCAAACTTGATTTAAAAAAACTGTTGTACCTTTCAGGCGTAGCTTGTTAAAATGATATGTAAACAGGTGCTGAAAGATTGAGCTAGTGTGTGATTTTCTGAGAATAATTCAGAGGACTGGACAAGAATGTGGGCTAAATGGACCAGACGCATGCAAAGACTGAAATGTGTGGGTGAAGCAGGTCTTCAAGGTTGTTATCCTCAGAGGATGGACTGGATGAGGGATTCTCCTGATGTTGTTCCCTACACGTTTAAGCAAACTGCTGACAAATTAGGCTGCTTCAGATTCTGCAAAGCAAACAACGTCCTCGCACGTGCCCTGACCCCAATGCATTGTGGGAGCTAAGCTTGTCTCCCCCTCCTTCTGATCAATAGAGAAACTCCGTCAAATTGTAAAACACAGTTCATGTCTTTCACCGTGCTCTCAGCGTGGTGAGCTAGTGCCCATTATGCTTGCCCTCATTAGATTCATACAGTTGAGAGGGAAATTGACTCATCAGCACCTCAAGGATTGTCTGGAGTTGATGGCTACTGATTTCACTCTCAAGACCTCTACATCTGTAAGTGTGGTGGTGCAGCTTACAGCCAACAGCTGTAACAAAACAAGTTCACTGTCACTGATTTGTAACATTAGGTTGCTGGCAGAAGGGTCTCTTGTGTTACCCACTGTAATCAGAAACTCCTGCTGCAGCAGTGAAGTGCTTATGTATCATTGCCTGTAACACCAAACATCCTTAATACTTTGAGCTACAGGACGTGTCTTGAAAGGTACAGGATTTGCTCGGTAGTTGGGCACAACAGTTTGCCTATGACCTAAAAGAAAAGAGAAAGCCTGTGTGGTTGTTGAAAGGGTTAAAGGCACTGAATCTCATAACCGCCATGCCCTGCATAGGAGCTCAATGGACATGCCCTTGGCCACATCTTCAAGGCCCCGCTCCATGACCAAACATGTCTTTCAGTAAATTAAGATCCTCTCCTCTTGTCTTCATGCTTTATTTGTTTTTATTGTCTTATGAATCATTGCTGCGAGCAGCAATAAAAAGATTATTTAATTTGCTTTGTTGGTTAAACTAAGACAGAAAGAATTTAATATTTTATTTTCATGGGCTGATGAACATTTTAGGACACTTTGAAGAAGTTAAGACTTTTGTTTTGTCATTCTGATTTCCTACTTCACAGTTTGCCTCTGATACACTGTCAGCATTTTCATTTTTGATGGGTGTAGGGTAAATTTTTTCTTGGCTTTGTCTTTCTGTGCTTGAGTTCATTAGAAATGGGTTCTTTTACATTTCCTGCTGTCAAACATTTGGTGCCAAAATGGCTGAGGTTCTCAGAGATTCACAGCCACTGCTGAGTACACATCATTGCCATTTAGGACATCTCAAAGAAGACACACACACCAGAACTTGAGAATTAGCTGCTTCTTCTAGTGTACATATCAACAATCTACTGCCCGCATAACAGAGAGAAGATATTGTATGTGATACTGTAATGTGATTAATGTTAAGCAATGTCAGGGTTAATAACTGCACTCTTCATCAAACTGTGAATTGGATCACAGCCTGGTGTATTAGCATTTACACAGGAGGGAGAAAGGGAGAGGAGCAAAAGAGGGAGTCATTTTGTTTTTTACACCTCTATGTAAATTTTAATCCACTCCAGCTTCAAATTAAGAGACTTTTTTTTTCTTGGAAAAGTAGCAATGCATATGGCTGAACCAGAAATGTAATATTTGTCATGGGCTAATGTGTACTTTAAGTATGCATTTGCCCTTTAATGCATCTTTAAGTAAGTTAAAGAGCATCCTGTATCAAAATTTAATTCCATGTGCTTCAGATTCCTTATTCAATTATTTATTGTGTTTATGCAAACTGTCATACAATAATCCAGTGGTTTTTATTCCAACATAGGAAGGATATAAAAAAAAAAGCTGTATGAATACACTACTAAACGTTTTGAAAAACAATACTTCATTACATGAAAGCTATTACACAAACTGGCTGATTTAAATGTAAGTTGTTCAAGTTTAAGCTCTTCTCTTCAAAGGGGCTTCAAGTTCTGTTTATTCATTGTGGTTAGTATCCTCAAAATGTGAAGTGTCTACTTTGGCCTTGACGAGAGTGTTCCATCCGTGATGATGTTATAGTGATGTTAGGCTTATCACAGCTTGGGCTTGATCGCAAATTTTTTGACAGGTGTACAGCAAGAAAAAAGGGTAAAACAAAAAATAAAGATATAAAACACTACTGATTATGGTTAATGTAGGATTTTGATGTTGTTTGAGTCAGGATATCTGAGCCTCTCCTTTTTCAGTTTTGACAATTCTTTTTAATTTTTTAATGGACCTTTTGAGTCCCCTAACTTTTTGGAAGTGCAATATGAACTGGAATACCATCCTTAAAATCTCTTTTGCTAATACAACAAATCCAGGTCCACTTCACTTGAAAGTTTGTCTAGTCATGACCCCTGGCTAGTGAAATGTCAGCATAACCACAGTGTCTTACAACTAAATCTTAGATTATATATACACAGATTTTTTCCTCGGGGTGGATGTTTTAGCTGCAAATCCCTTCCTGTTGCTTTTGACTTATCATTGCTGTACATTTGTGCACATGCCTGTGTCTGGAGGTTATAATAAAACAGCCTTAATTTTCTTTTCAACCCCTTTTTTAACACCCACACAGACATCTGGCTCTAATAAAGGACAGAAGCTACTAGCCTGGCCTGTAGCCCTGGTCCTCATCCTCCAGCAGAAACAATGGCTATATTCTCATCTGGGCCTCCTCCTGGGTCAGGCACACAGAAATACACTCACGCAGACACACAAACACACACAGGGCTTGCGCATTAGCGCTGCTGCCGAGGTTAATGCCACGCAGCATCTTACTCAGCAGTTGTAGGAAAAGGCACCAGCAGGCAGAACCTCTCCACTTTAGCACACTGTCAGAGCTCAGTTTAAACTGCTCATTTTGCCCCCAGAATGAAACGCGAACAATGCACAAAGGACCTCTTAACCTGCAAACAAGTCATTACAGAGATCCCTCTTCTCGCTCCATTTTCTCTCCTCCCACATTGCTCCAGAAGTGGCCTCCTGGTTTAAAAACAAAAACAGAACAAAAAAAACCCTCAATGTCGATGATCAGTACTGTCCATGCAGGAAAAAGGCAGCATGCTTAAACAAACAGAACTGGTTAAAAAAGCCCACAGGGAATCAAGCAGCACAGAGAGGCCCCTGCTGTCTCAGTTAAGAACATGCGGCCACATTTTAAGTTTTTTTTTTATTTTTTCCCTAGTAGTGTTTATATTTATATATATATATATATATAAGACAAGCCAGTGGGTATATTTATGTTGTTTTTGAACGACGTCTACTTTTAGACTGAACTACATATTTGCCATCTTCTAAACATATCTGACAGCAGTTTCCTCATAAGGATGAGTGGATGATGTTATTTGTCTTTTTACTTTTTCTATTATTTTATTCTATTGACACTTAGATTAGTACATTTTGTACTTACAATAAAGAATCATTTCATAAGAAGGAAAATTTAGTTTGAAGTGACATTTTGGGAAATTTTGATGGTAGAAAATTAAAATGGAATACTGATTTAGTTCAATTCTCTATGGTGATCCAGTTATTAGCCAGTATGCCTGACTAAGACTAGAAACGGTGTAAAAGATGGACATATCCAATATGAACTGACCTATTGGTTAGTGGTGTTCACCTATGTAGCCTGGAGCTGAGCATTTTTGTCATTTTTGGTGTTTTGAAACTAAATAGGATGAGTGAGGGGTGGGTGGATCTGGCTAAAAATCTGCCTAACAACACATCCAGATTTCACATATCTAGTTTTTGTCAGCTGTTTCCTCATTTCCACCCAAACACTCAACTAAGCTGTCAAACTAATGGCAAACTAGCTAATTCATAGCAGTAGAGACACAAGTGTCATTTTGAACTTCTTTTCTTAGTGTATAAACAACAATAAAGCTCTCTCTCTTTTTTGGGGGGGGGGTGGGGGGGTGTCTTTTCATCAGCAGAGACACAATATTTAATAATACATGTCATAGCAGCACAGAAGGACAAAGCCAGGATTATTTTTTATATTCATTCTCTGCCTGTTTCATGCCAGACATATCTAGAGTCCCAATTCAGGATATTTTTGTACAGTCCAGACATGATGTCATTCATTCTGCTGTTGTTTTTTGAGCTGTGACGTTTGTATGTGATATTGATTACTTACTTTGGTTGCCTCACACATACACACACAGACACACACTACTGTTGTGTGGCACTCTCATTTCTCTGTGCCTTTCATTCACAGGCAACACAGAGACACCGTGATGCAGAATGGCTATTTTCTGTAGTCACTTGGGCTATTAGGACAGGAGGCTCACATACTCAGCTACCTTTACTATTATCTGCAATAAACGTATAACATGATCAAATATGATTTCAGCTTTATTTTTAAGAATGGAATCCCTGGGACAGGTAAAATAGTACCATTATTAGAAGTAATAATGAACACACATTCACAGTTTATGTGTGTGTGTGGTTTTTGTTGTTGTTGTTGTTTGTTTGTTGTTTGTTTTGGTTTTTGACCACTGGGAGATTCCATAGGTTCACATTTGTCAGATTAGAGGTCCATGTGACTGCACCCACATCCATAGAGAGCTAAGAAAAGTTATGGAACTCTTGTTCCCTCTTGGCCTCTAAGGTTGTGTTCATGCTAATGTGTTAAATGTTAAAACTGATAAGAAGAGTTTCATGTTTGAGGGGAAAATGCTGTAGCATAATTTTCATTTGAATCTTGACCTCATATGTGTGCCGTACACAACAGTAATTTTTTTTTGGTCTAAATCTACAGTCTTCTGATCCACAAAAGAGCTTTCTTCAGAGGCTGCTCAGTTTATTACAACTTGGATCATGTTTTTGCATATTTTTGTCCAATAAATATGTCCAAACAGAATAATGTGAAAGACACATAAATCAGAGCAGTCACAGGATCAAACGGGTTGTTAACATTTTATCCACAGTGTCTAAGGCCCTAGTAACACAGGGCTATAGACTGTTTAGCAACCTCCTGACAACCACCAATCACTAGGGGAAAATTAGTATTCCCCAGCCAGTTGCAAGTGGTTGCTGGAAGATGCTGGCAGTCGCTGTGAAATCGATCGTTTAAAGCCCCAGTCATGTAGGCCTAGAGACCTGTAGGTGACCCATTGGTAACCAGTGGTTGCTAGGGAAAAATAGGTATTCCCTGAGTAGTTGGAAAATGGTTGCATGAGTTTGCAGGTCAAATTGGTTGAAAAGAGGTATATGGTGCTGCACTGTAAACTTCCTTGCAATTATTTTGGTCACTAGCAGATTGCCACAGTCAGGTGTAGTTTGTATGGAAGATGTCAACTTGTCTGCAAACATTTGCTATCTACTTGCTAAGTGGCAGTGAAACTTTCAAAAGTGCAACACAAATCAGAAATCAAGCCTGTTTGCCTTCAAAGTAAAGTTCATAAGGAGGTTTTTGGTGCAGCACCCTCTTTGCAAAGGATTTCACCTAGCGGCTGCCAGTAGCCTCCAGCAACCACTTGCCCATTGGTCAGGGAATACACATTTTACCCTAGCAACCCGAGGTTGCCAAGTAGGTGCCAACTGGTCTCTAGAGCTGTCTGAGTAAGACCTAATCCACTTTATTTTTCGATGAAACAGCAAGTGAATCAGCCAAAATACTTGCAACAATCCCTCCAACAAACAGAGCAGAAAAGCATGAAAATAAACAGCACAGATATGTTGATCACAATAAAAACCTCTGTAAAAATACAGAACTAGAGAATTTGCTAGCCAACTAGCACCATAACAAAGCATCAAGCATCAAGGAAAACATACTGACAGAAAAGGAAAACAAACTGGTAAATTAAAATATTTCTTAAGTCTTCATGAAGTGCAGACTGAAAATGTTACCTACATTGTAAATTAAAAAAAGACTATTAATTTTCAGTGTTTAATTGCCTTTAACAACAATCTTAAAAATGTGAGCCAACCATGTTTGTTTGTTTTTGCCAAAATTTCCGTAAAAGTTAAGCATCGTGTCCTAGTTACTGCTTGAATGTAGGTGCTATTTACAATTTCAACTTTACTTTAACTTTGACATGGTGTGAATCTTTGCTTAAACTGTTATTGCATTCTCTGCTGCTAAAATGCAAACAGTTAACTTGGTTGTAACAATGTTACTCTTGCCAATAAATATTTGATAGCCATGACTACAAAACTAACAACCCAAATTATAATAAATTGGAATGTCCTTTAATTAAGCAGCATTAAGTGATCTCTGTCAGTAGCCTAAGCTTTATGCCATTTTTGAAAAGATCTCAGTTGCACAGTGTGTAGAATAGGGCCTGCCCTTCACATGCCCAGTGACATTTAGGCAAGTTTTCAAATTTGTTAACATTAGCATGGCCATGCCCTTACCTGGCCAGAGAGGTTTCATGTGTCTCTGTGTTGCCCTGACATTGTGTATGTCCTCCTTCAGCAGAGGTCACACACCTCTTGTGTTTCCAGCTGCTTCCTGTACTGCCAGATGGCACGGATGTTGTGCTGTAATGTGTGGGTGACCTTTTAACTTAAATCATCAGTGTCTGATTCTGAGTTATACCATATCATCAGCATTTTTCACCATGTGTGTAAAATGCTTGTGCTGTATCAAAAGCTGTGGCGGCTAGATGGTGGCTATGAGTAGGTGGAGTTTGTGCACGTGTGTGCACGTTACCACCGCTCCAGGAAATCAAGACCCTCATTCCAACATGCACCATTTATTTATTTATTTATTCCTAGATAACTGCCCATACTGCTTTCCTGCTCACCTCACCATGGCAACACACCCAAACTTTCTATATATTGCTTTTCCTCCTGGGACAGCCTCTCGCTGTGCTCTTTTACTCTGTTCATTTTCAGGTGTACTTTCCAGAATCATGAATAATTGACTGTGTACTGTACACTGAGTGTGGAAGAGTGGTGTGGATCCTACAGCAGTGTGACCCACGGTTTATCCTGTCTGATGTTTTCACAATAAAATGACACTGAAACTCACATTACCTGTGTCTTCTTCTATCTTGTGTGGATTTCATATATGATGCAGAGCATGGACCAGAGACCTCTGATACAGACAGTTCCATGCATATATTGGTACCTATGATACACTATGAGAACAAGTCAAACCCAGAACACTTTTCTAATTCTCACCTTTCACTTATCAAGTAATTTGCTCATGAACCTTCCTGTTCACCAGTAATCTTTGTAGCAGAAGAATTATATTACTTTATCTGCAGGGTTGGAGGAATATCTAGAGTCTTTATTTACCATGTGGCAGAAATATTCTCTTACAAGTAGAAGTCTGATCATTTTCATTGAAATGTTACTTTAGAATGAGGAATATATGTATCAAAATTATAATTATTAAAACTAACATTTTCCCCGTTGTTTTTTTATACATTTTGTCAAAGCCACTTACATTTACTATTATATCTCTCATTGAGAATTTGCCTTGCCTTTTATCAATGGTTCTATCAATCCCCAGTTGCATGGGTATGTATGGGTGGTGTAATGGTGTGGGGGATGTTTTCTTAGCACACTTTGGGCCCCTTAGTACCAATTAAGCATCCTTTAAACACCACAGCCTTCCTCAGTATTATTTCTGACCATGTACATCCCTTTATGACTACAGTGCACCCATCTTCTGATGGCTGGGGATGAGGATAAGGCCTCAGTCACTAGAATAAAAGTAAGATGGCAACCTCTATGCAACCAGGAAAAACTGGTGGTGAGTGATTGCACTTTTTTTTCACTGTTTGGGACCTAATGTAAGTAGTTGCAGCAACTAACTGATCATCCAGAGGTTAACGTGCAGCACCCTCAACCCCTCTGGGCAACCACTTTTTGATGAGAGGTAATTGCACATGTTGGCTGGTGGGAAGCAACCTCAGTCTGACTGGGACTGACTGGGACTCACTCTGAACATTTAGAGCCCAGCCAACAATATTCCTGTTCCACAATAATACTGGTATTTTATTGAAACAGAGCAGAACTGACCTGAACATAACAGAGTGTACGAGGGAGGGAGGATGAGAATCCTGATGCTAGATGCATACAAGAATACATCTTGTTTACCTTTTTACCATGAGCAGAGTGGGATCCAGTGTTTCAGGCTCTTACTCACATTTCTACATAGAGATTGCTATACAATGAAAACATCTCTCCTTGTTTTTTCTCAGCAAGGCACACATATGGAGCAAGATTCATATTTCTTTTTTTTACTTCCCTCAACAGGCACTATTATGTACTATGTCTATCAAAATGAAGCTGTTTGTAAGCGAGTCAGCAAGTGTCTGTAAATCTATTTTTTCTAATGTATTACTGTTTAAATTTTGGAGAGTGAATTTGCTTCATTTATTATTGCAGATGTAATGTCTAATTATTTATAAACTGCCATCTGAACAACGAATTTAACTGTTCGTTAAAAAGTTAAACCATAAAAAACAGTTTGTCACGTAATGTGGTTTTAGCTTCCCTTTATTTTTTTCCCCAGGTACATGCAATAGGATATAAACTCAGAGAGAGTCAGTCATGATCGGACATTCAGCTGCTGACTCTCGAGCCTGCAAGTCTGGCTTCTTTAACGTGGTCTGAATAGTCCACACGTTTTCTGGAAGAGCTACTATACCAGGAAGAGGAATTAGAAGGTGTACATAGCATCTTTTACACCGGATACTTAATGACACATTTAGTTTTGATGAAGAACTCTTCATCACTGTGCCAATCTGTCCTAGACAAGAGGGTGATGATGTATCGCATCCTCAAGAAGATAAAGATGCAGAGCTAGCAGAATGATGCATGCTTGCCCAACCCACTCCTGAACATGAAACCTCCTCACTTCCTCATGTGATAGATGATAGATTAGACCAAATTTAAGCTAAACTTAACCAGCAGTAAACATTACTTGAAAACTTAAAAGAGATTGGGGTCACCCTTGCAAAAGTTAATGGATTTATAAACAAGGCATACAGGCTATTAGATATTTTGTGTATTCAGGAGGAAAATCGCCATCAGAAACAGATTAGGGGAGGAACTGTTGGTTGGCAAAGTTTTAATGTGTCTCTCTAATTTAGACAATGGCCCAACCTAACAAAACTTTCAAACACAGTGGTGATCTGATATGCAGTTTGACAGTGAGGCATTTAATCATTGGTCTGAAGAAATAAAAGAGATATTTGATGTGTGTACATGTGTGTGAAGCTGGTCTTGGTCGTGACGATGCTGCTCTATGTGATATGTGTGTTAATTCTGGGATTCCTGCTACTGCTTGTGCTGCGTGTCCAAATGTGGCTCCCGCTGCAGGCCTCGCTAACCCTGCTCTTTGTCCTGCTGGTCCAGGTGTGGCTCCCTCTAGGGGCAATAGTTATTAATAATTCTTCTTTTGCTCCCCCTAGAGATGGTTGTAATATTACTTGAATGTAATAATACAACAATGCAGACCTTTCCTGCTATGGCTATGACAGGATGAGTAAAAGTGAGAAGACTAAATTTATGGCATGGTACCAGACTGCCCAGAAACCTCTAATTTCCAGGCCCAGATAACAAACAATGATTGAAACTATGTTAACATTGTACTATCAACCTAAATTTCATAGAATCACATTGAATTCTGACATTAATTCTTGATCATTTTTGCACTCTTGGTTAATATTGAAATAATGTTGAAATCATGACTAAAAACGAACTGAACTTCAATGGTATTTCAACTGTGAAACTTCATTGAATTAATGTAAATAGTCATGTTGGAATAGGCCTAGGCTGCTGGGGGCTTCCCATAATGCACTGAGTGTTTCTTCTCCACTCACCTTTTTTCACTCACTATGTGTTTATACACCACTTTGCATTTAATCATTAGTTATTATTAACCTCTGGCTCTCTTCCACAGTGTGTCTTTTGTCCTGTCTGTCACCCCCCACCCCCAACCAGTCGCGGCAGATGGCTGCCCCTCCCTCAGCCTGGTTCTGCCAGAGGTCTCTTCCTGTTAAAAGAGAGTTTTTTTCTTCTCACTTTCGCCAAGTGCTTACTCAAAAGGGGTCGTCTGGTTGTTAGGGTTTTCTCTGTATTATTGTTGGTCTAACCTTACAATATAAAGTGCCTTGAGGCAACTGTTGTTGTGATTTGGTGCTATATAAATAAAACTGAATTGAAACTGAATTTAATTGAATTAATTCCCAATCATACGTAGCAGTTCTAGTTTAATAGCATCATCTTCATCTACCAGGGAGTCGTACACCTCATAGGGTATGGGGTATGCAATGTTTATTGATGGTTTGAGATCATGAAAAATAGTCTTTGCAACACCAGTGAGTCCAGCGTCAGCCTCCCAGATGATGTGTGACCACAGAAAGAGCCAGATGGCCGTAGAGGGTGGCAGCTTTGATGTTGTTTACAGTTTCCTCAGACAGCTCAAAAAAGTTTCACCATTAATTAATGTTTCAATTTTAAATATGGTGAATCTATCTTTTTTAACAGGCTACGTATCACAGGCTCTTAAGGTGGCGGTAATTAAACCATTACTTAAGACCGATTTCTAACCTTCCTTTTATTTCAAAAATTCTTGAAAGAGTAGTTGTGAAACAGCAGTAGTGAGAGCTATGAATGATCTTCTAATAGCCTTTGACAGTGGACTCATCTCTGTGCTTGTCCTGCTAGACCTCAGTGCAGCATTTGATACCGCAATATTTAACTACAGAGATTAGAACACACCATTGGTATTAAAGGAACTGCGCTTCAGTGGTTTGAATCATATCTATCTGTTTGTGCATGTAAGTGGGGAGTCTTTTTCACACACAAAAGTTAGTCACAGAGTTCCACAGAATTCTCTGCTGGGACCAATGCTTTTTACATTATACATGCTTCCCTTAGGCAGTATTATTTGAAGGCATAGCATACATTTTCATTGCAATGCAGATGATACCCAGCTTTATTTATCCATGAAGCCAGATGACACAAAGAGCTATTTAAATTCCAGGCATGTCTTAAAGACATAAAGCAAGTACCCCTGACTGCAGTATGCAGTTGTACGTGGGCGGGGTCAAACATTTGACTCCGCCCCACTTGACTTATTCTCCTGCACCATCTGGTGGCAGAGGCTGTGTAGTACATTCACAAACGTCAAAATTAACTATGGACAGAGCGGCCTAAAAACCCATTTATTGATTACATATTAAAAGTAAGGACACAATTCCAAATTTACCTGTTATTTGAATTTTTTACAATCCAGAATTTTGTCCATGCTGCCTATATTTTTTTTTAAAGTATACCACAGCATTACCCTGAGTATGACATACAGTATATACATACATCAGCTACAGTAAGGAGATCAGAGACTGAAGTGATCTTTGTGCCATTTTTATGAACATTAAAAAATGAAAACTCTAACATGGCTTTATTCACGTTTTTCAAAAGAAACAAAAACTTGCATTTGCCTCACTATAATACAATAATTTCTGGACAAAATGCCTCAGAATCAGCCTGGGAACTAAAACGGTCCCTTCAGTTCATTCTGCGGTAATCAATGTAGGAGCAGGTAGGCGGACTCAAACATTTGACCCAGCCTACGTTGAGCCCCTCTCCAAATTGCACACTGCAGTTAGGGGTTTCTCACATAAAGACCTGGATGACCTCTAATTTCCTGCTTCTAAATTCAGACAAAACTGAGGTTATTGTACTCAGTCTTAAAAATCTTAGAAATATGGTGTCTAACCAGATCCTGTCTCCATGTGATGCTGAAAAGCTAGGTCATGCATTTATTACTTTTGGGCTGGATTATTGTAATTTATTATTATCAGGTCACTCTAAAAGCTCCCAGAAACGCCTTCAGTTGATCCAGAACGCTGTAGCAAGAGTACTAACTGGGATTAGAAAGAGAGCGCATATTTCTCCCATATTAGCTTCTCTTCATTGCAAAATCTAATTTAAAATCCTTCTCTTCACACACAAAATCTTCAATAATAATCAGGCCCCTTATCCTGACAGTGCACTTCGCTCTCAGACTGCAGGCTTACTTGTGGTTCAGAGAGTTTTTGAAAGTAGAATGGGAGGAAGAGCCTTCAGCTATCCATCTACTCACCAGCTCCTAGTTTGGATTCGAGAGACAGACACTATCTCTACTTTTAAGATTAGGCTTAAAACTTTCCTTTCTGATAAAGCTTATAGTTAGGGCTGGATCAGGTGACCCTGAACCATTCCTTAGTTATGCTGATAGGCTACTGGGGGGCTTCCCCTGATGCACTGAGCATTTCTTCTTCACTCATCTCTTTTCAGTCTCTGTGTGTTTATACACCACCACCACTACACAACACAATTTAATCATTGCTGGCAATTATTAAACTCTGGCTCTCTCTCCTGTACAGTTAGGTCCATAAATATTTGGACAGAGACAACTTTTTTCTAATTTTGGTTCTGTACATTACGACAATGAATTTTAAATGAAACAACTCAGATGCAGATGAAGTACAGACTTTCAGCTTTAATTCAGTGGGTTGAATAACCCCCTCCCTGAGCCTGGTTCTGCCGGAGGTTTCTTCCTGTTAAAAGGGAGTTTTTTCTTCCCACTGTTGCCAAGTGCTTGCTCATAGGGGATCGTCTGATTGTTGGGGTTTTGTATTATTGTAGGGTCTTTACCTTACAATATAAAGCGCCTTGAGGTGATTGTTGTTGTGATTTGGCGCTATATAACTAAATTGAATTCAATTCAATATCGCCACGGCTTTATCTGCTTCATCTGG
>VUQS01058359.1:0-10056 GCA_015108495.1 Heterochromis multidens | reverse complement strand
GTACACATCCTGGACAGGGAGGAACGCTGGTTTGAACGGGGAGTCAAGGAGGCCATTTACGTGAAAAGGGAAAGACCATCTCTGAACCGAGGAGGGGGCCTAAGGGTACATCTGTCACCATCTTACAATGCTGTGATTGCTACCATTCCCCAATCTCTGTGAATGGTACTCATGGCCATTGATCAATGGTCATGACAATTTGCATACTATTGATCATGAAATTGAACAAATGGCCCATTGTTAGTCAGTGGTGCTGGTTTCGGTCATTATGCAATGTACTGTTTATAAGGTTGGGGAAACCTGCAGTCAGCTGAGACTGAAGAAGTTACCAGGAGGTGACGAAACGTTTCTCCCACTAAAAAAAACGCTACGTCCAGATAAACAGATTCAACTTTTTGGGGCATATTTTGGAAAAGCTTTCTAAAATATGGTTCATGTTGTGCATGATGTCCAAACTATAAACTTTTCCTAATATAAACTAAGTTACCAAGCAGCACACAGAAGTAAAAGTAAAGAGAGAGTCAAAATTAAACTTGATTCCAAAAGACAGGTCTCTAACCTGTCAAATATAACCTGTGACCACCACCCATTCTTCATCCTTAAGTGAACATTTATTAAGTAGGCTATTTTTTGAGCAAGCAGAAAACACATAGAGGAGATCAAATGAATATTTGGCAAGGATGCTGCTTTTAGAGTATTGTGCAAAAGTCTTGAGCCACCCCTCATTTCTTTATATTTTGCTTCAAAGAACCAGACTTTTTTTTTTTTTTTAGTAATTTTTAAAGTGGTATTGAGCAATAGTTTTCCAGGCTTTCTGATAGTAAACATTTTTATTTGAGCATTGGCTGCTTTTTCACTTATTTTCAGTCCAGTCCTTGTACCTGACCATTTTCAGGGGAATGTTTTTTTGTTTGTTTGTTAAGCCACTTAAACACTGACCTATGAATCATTCAAGAATTTAAAAAAGGCACCTAACTCAAGGGATGAACCACTGTTGTGTCTACACAGAACAGACAACTTAGCAAAGAACCAATTTTAAATTGTATCTTTAGACCCTTTTGTTACTAGCAGCCTGTCACAAAAAAAAACATAATTTGTCCCAGTTCTTTAGTTGACTCTATGAAAAAAGAGAAAGACAACACAGTTTGACATGTGCAAAATAGTATTTTTGCACCAACAAGGAGATTCCCAAAGAGCTGTTAGCCGAAAACTTGGCATATCTCAGCATGGTGTGGAGTGTGTCCTTATAAAAATTGTAGAAACTGGACAAGTGGAGGACAAAAGAAGAACTGGCAGACCTAAAAAAAAAAACCTATCTACAGCATATGAACAGTCATGTTCACAAAGTCATGTTCTTAAAAAACAGGAAAAAATCCAGTAAGGACCTGACATCTGGCCCTACAGTTGATTCATCTATTTTAAAATATTTGGTTCAAATCAGTTCATATGGAGGTGTTCAGGAGAGAGGAACAACAGTAAGTAGCTACAGCCATCTTTAAAACATGGTGGAGGCTCTGTCATGGCTTGGGGCTGCAGTTCAGCCGGTGGTGTTGGGGATCTTGTCAAAATGTATTTGAATGTAGAAATGCAGAAAAGTACTGTCAGATTTTGATCCACCATGCAATACCATCTGGAAAACATCTGATTGGCCACAGCTTCAATTTTCAGCATGACAATGATCCCAATGACATTGCCAGTGCAGTAAAAGCATACCTGATAGAAAAACACACAGGGGAACACTATCAGTCATGGATTGGCCTCGCCAGAGTTCAGACCTCAACATTACTGAAGCAGTGTGGGATCATCTTGACAGCCAACACCCAAAGAAGAGCTTTGAATGTCCTTCAAGAAGCCTGGAGAATTATTCCTGAAGACTACTTTAAAGAAATTAGATAAAAGTTTGCCTTTCAGATTGTGTTGAAGAATAAAGGTGGTCATACCAAATATTGACTTTCAAGCTTGTTAGAATTGTACAAACTCTGTACTGTTTTATATACTGTATTTCCATATATGTTTGCACATATTTCAATAAATTGCTGCACCTATTTCCCATTTTCCCAGCAAAATATAAAGAAATGAGGGGTGGCCCAAGTTTTTTGCACAGTACTGTACAGGAGGTGTTTTTGGGCAGACACAGTCAGAGACCTGTGAGCTCAGAAAAGAGAAAAAAAAAGTTCATTTATTAGCGCTACTTATTATAAAGCGTTACCATTTTCTACTACTTCAAGCCTGTTTAAGTTGGGTGAAAGGATCACCAAATGGTCTGGCTCTTCAGCGTCTTCCATTTAACTCCTCATCCTCCCCCTCCTCCCTCATTATGTCCTCCCATAAGAACTGCAGCTGAGACAGCCCTGTAATTATGCGTTTTAATGGCCCTTAGACCTGCTGTCTTTCACACAGGTCTCTATATGCAGTGCTGCCAGCTCCTTCTGACGCATTCTTGCTGCCTTTGTGACAGCTTCACATAGAATGTTGGGAAAAGAAGAAGAAACAGACATGGGCCAAAGAGACAGACAAACAAGATGCTGCATGTCTTTATATGAAAGGAACTGAAACTATTTTATGTGAATAACAATGAAGCTTACCCCCCCCTTTTTAAAAAAAAAAAAATTGTATCAGTTTTTTTTTTGTTGCACTGGGATGATAAATGGAGGGAGGTGAGGAGGTGCAAACACAGACTTGATGACTTGTGTGTTTTTAGGCATGGTCAATAAGAGAAAGGTTTGCAGTTTTATTGGCATTGATTGGAGCGTTATACCATACATTGTTGCAAGATTATTACATTAACTGGTCTGGCTTAATCACATTAGGAATGCGAGAGAAGAGAATGGAGTATGTCACATCCTCGCAGATACACACATCATAGCCTCGGCCGTTCTGCTCAGTTGATTTATCTGGCAGAAGGCCAAGCACCTATAAGAACTGTGGGAAATTTGCTGACTTCACTGACAACTGTACTTTTATTTTTTAAAAGGGTAAGGCAACATTTTTGGGGTGATGATTTATGTTGTTTCTCTGTCCTCAATGACTGTGGAGACCTACAACGCCGTCCCAGGGATTCTAGTTTCAGCCTATTGTTTGAATCGCTTTGCACTGACATGCCTTTGTTCCCCAAAGCCAAAATTGTACCAACTCTAACTTCGTTTAGAAATTGTCACAACACCTGACCCCTCGGAAAGAATAATTTCTGAGAGGAAGTGACATACCAGGCCAGAGTAAGGAGCAGTTTTAGTTGGAATGCCTCCTACGCCTCATTGCCCCATGACCTGTTTTATGCAAGCACCTTTGCAGTTTGTGCCCTGTCAGTATCTATAAAAACCAGTGTTCCTTAGAGCCCAGCTCAGGCTGCTCTTGAGGTTAATTGACCCCAGGCAGTCTACCTCCCTTCACCCAAGTCATGGGGGCCACTCAGTGTGTGTACAGAAGCTAACAAAGCTGCCCTCTGTGAGAGTCTGTGCCTTTTCCATTCTCCTCTTAACCTGAGGCTTTTAACTCTCAATATACTCCCGTCCCTGTACCTTTCTCAGTTTATCAGTATATACCACTCAATGCGCAGCACGGTAGCGTGGTAGTTAGCACTGTTGCCTCACAGCAGGAAGGTCCTGGGTTCAAATCCACCATCTGGCCGGGGCCTTTCTGTGTGGAGTTTGCATGTTTTCCCCGTATCTGCATAGGTTCTCTCTGGGTACTCCAGCTTCCTCCCACAGTCCAAAGACATGTAGTTAGTGGGGTTAAGTTAATTGGTGAATCTAAACTGCCCATAGGTGTGAATGTGAGTGAGAATGGTTGTCTATCTCTCTGTATTAGTCCTGTGACAGACTGGCAACCTGTCCAGGGTGTACCCTGCCACTCACCCTGTGACAGCTGGGATAGGCTTCAGCCCCCCCCCCCCGACCCTGAATTGGATAAGCGGAAGAAAATATATAGATGGTTGGTTGGATAGATGGACCTCTCAATACATAATGAGACATTTCACACTTCAGAGAGACATACTGAGGTCTGCTGCCAAAGACCACACCTGTTCACCAGGGGCTCCTCCACCTCCTAGCTGCCCCCATTAGTGCCTAAGTGAATGCTGCTTGTCTGCTCCCATGTTGAGCACACCAGGCAGCAATTAAGGTTGCATACAGTTAATGAAAATCTGACTCAATCTGTTACTAGATAAATGATGGGCAGACCATGCAACGAGCTCGAACATATTCAAGAAATGCAACAGCTGGAATCAGCAAATTCACATTTCAGCTTCCTGTGCAGAAGGAGAAGTTCTGTGAAAGATATAGATAAAAAAAACACTCTAAAGGCTTGGTAAGCAACACAATCGACCATTACAAAACCCATTGCTTGCCCAAACTGATAAATATACGCTCTCAAACACACCGAAGACTCGTGGTTTTTCTCTTCAGCAGTTAGAGAATTTCAAAAAGCCTCATTCTCTGCTGTGATAATTACCCATGCTGCTCTCTGATGGCACATTTGCATAATCATCATCAACCATTCACAGAGGACACACAAAGGATTATAATGAGGCAACAGAGAAACAAGAAGCATTTCAGGGGGCCATTGAAGACTCACACTGAGAGGGCAGTCGTCGCCTGATTTTGCACACAAAACGCCACAAAACAGGAAAAGGATCATCTGTTTAGAGCAAAAGGAAATCACAGAAATGCTTTGGCCAGCGTGTCCCCGAGTAGTCACGTTGTATAAATGAGAATTTGTGCAGAGGTGAGCCAGAGAGTGGAAAATGGAAAGAAAAAGCTCTTATCCTTAACAAACTTGCTTTTGCAACAACCACAGTAGGTAAACACAGCAGGAGCTGTCAGTTATACCTGCCTTTAAATCCACAGTTATTTCTCTACACTTTGTTCTACCTTGCTACAGTTTGAGCGCTTTTGCAAAGCAGCAGATGTCACGTAAACTTTATTTTACCCTACAATGTAGATTAGCATAAGGTCTGCAAAAGATATGGCTTACACACACACCTTACCACAGATTCACTGAGATTTTTGACCTTAATGTCTGGTTTTATAACAAAAGTTTTGAAGCAGCAAAAAAAAACTATTTTATGTTGTGATACACCCAGATTAAATGCCAGAAATAAACCATATTAGCAACAAAAATGCTACATTTAGAAGAGACGCTGATGCATTTTTATAAAGACGGTGCTTTGTCTACATCAACAGCTGTGTGCAGTGGCTCAGGTGTGTTTTGATCTCTCCTGAGGCTCCTGGATCTTATATAGCCTTTTAATGAAAGGTTTGTAAAGACAAAAAATGGGGCAAAAAATTGCTCTTGCAACCAAAGAAATGAATTGGCAGCAGTGTTGACTATATACCTATTGGTATTAAATCAGCAATCTGAAAACCCATAGGCTAGTCTGCCGACTTAGCCCCTGGGAGCAGTGGCTCATTTTCAGGGCTTCATTGTGTATGAATCAAAATACATTTTTAAAAAGGCTAAAAAAAGCTAAACTGCCATAAGACAATTGCCAGTAGCTTAGAGATTGGTTTCAACACTTACTTTTTACCTGCATGCAATCAAAAATTGCTCAGACATGGTTAGTTAATAGCACTTAAACTACAAAAGAACAACAAACAGTAACCAGAAAGCTTCTGGTACCAAGAATCTTGTCCTTTGGCTACAGATTCTACATATTTATGTGCAGATATCTACATGAGATGCTATATATCAAAACATGGCGTACATTAACTTCTACTCATTTGAATATTTTTAGGTTGCCTTAAGTTTTTTTGATAGTGAACTGACTGTTTAGAGGAGAGAGTGAGGGAGAGTGGGAGATAGAGATGGAGGTGGAGGTGGAATAAGACAACCTTTCAGCAGTTTATTTATTTTGTGTGTTTGTTAATTACTTGAAAAGAAGCACAGAAGTCATTTGATAGAATACAACTTTGTAACAAATAAGCTCAATGTGAACAGTCCAGGCATCAAAACCAGATTTTATGGACATGGTCAACAATAGTACTCAGGTAGGCTGTGGTATTTAAACGATGCTCAGTAGGTTTTAAGGGGCCCAAAGTCTGCCAAAAAATATCCCCACCAGTCTGAACCGAAAGCAGGATGGATCCATGCGTTTATATTGTTAATGCCAAATTCTGACCCTACCATCCAAATGTTCCAGCACAAATCGAGACTCATCAGACCAGACAACGTTTTTCCAATCTTCTGTTGTCCAATTTTGGTGAGCCTGTGCAAACTATAGCCTCAGTTTCCTGTTCTTAGCTGACAGGAGTGGTAGCTGGTGTGGTCTTCTGCTGCAGCAGAGATGTTTAGAGATGTTTTTCTGCATACTTGGTTGTAACAAGGGGTTATTTGAGTTACTGTTGCCTTCCTTTCAGCTCAAAACAGTCTGGCCATTTTCCTCTGACCTCTGACATTAATAAAGCATCTTTGCCCAGAGAACTGCTGCTCACTGGATATTTTTATTTTCTCTTTTTCGACTATTCTCTGTAAACCTTAGGGATGGTTGTGCAGGAAAATCCCAGTAGATCAGCAGTTTCTGAAATACTCTGGTTGTTGGTGCCAGGCCACATTCAAAGTCACTTAAATCACCTTTGTTCCCCATTCTGATGCTCAGTTTGAACTTCAGCAGGTTGTCTTGACCATGTTTACATGCCTAAATGCATCAAATTGCTACCATGTGATTGGCTGATTAGATATTTCCGTTAACGAGGAGATGAACAGATGTATCTAATAACGTGGCTTGAGTGTATGTGTTATCCAGAAACTGGTATTTCTGCAGTGTCATTTTGATTACATGATTAGAACACTGAGCATTAATCCTTCAAGATGAACCTGGTATTTGATTAAACTTAGAGGAAATTTTGAGCTTGCTGTTACTCATTACCCCATAGACTGTATACAATAGATGAATGTAACCGCTGTGACTTCACCGTTTTGCAGGCTTCCATTTTGAAACCTTTGCCATCGTATTTATTTAGAACCAAAAGTGACAATCCACGTGGCTGAAAAATACAACAACAACCCCTAATTTCTCTTTCACTCTCCAGCATTTGAACATGTGTGATGAAAGCTTTGCTGAGTGGATCAGCATCATATAGCATAGCAAAGGATATGTGAAATCAGATAAGAAATTACTTTTTCCAGCTAATACTGTATAATCTGATCAGAACAGCAATATTGGATGATTAATTCCAATAGCAAACAGAATTTTCTCAAGCGCTGCAATTTTTTAAAATTCTCACTTTCTGTTAAATCAATGCATAGTAATTAAAACAGTGTTAAGACTAGAATGAGTGAGCTTATATAAAAACATTAAATTATTCCAGTAAAATACTCAAGGATGCATACTTTACTATTTACATATTAATGTTTAACTAAGAACAGACCACTATGAATCAATAATTCAGGTAAAGTCAAGAAACACTTTATGCTTGCTGTGTTTGAACTATCAAAACATTAGCTTTACAGGCTATAGCACACAAACTCACTCAAGAACAAACCATGAGTTGTGAAGCAAATGCACATGTCTCTATAGAAGCCGCCCTTGTCTCTCTTTGACTTGATAAACTCATGTAGCATGAAGCTGCATGCCCTTCAACTGACGGGTAAGATTTAGTTTATGTAAACAACAAGCAAATTATGCATTCAGCTATCGAGCTGGATGTGAGCAACATCTGCCCACTGTGCTGTGCAGTCAGCAAGCTTATTCAGGGCGCGCTTACAGAACAGCAAACCTGTGAGGAGAAGTGAATGAGTTCCATCCCTGAGCTGTTTTTCCTCAAAAAACATCCTGCATGCCTGCTGGTGTCCCTTTCCCCTCCTTCCCGTCTCTCTCCCTCTCTCTTTCCCCCTCTCTGCAGCTCCCTCACTTCACAAAACTCCCCAGTGAAGGGACTTGTCATCTGTACACCTCCTCCGTGTCATGTTTTTCCTACCCCTCCTCTTCTCATCTCTGTAACTTTTACTTGCTCTTCCTTGGAGGCTGTCCATAGTGACAGTGCTGCCTCTTCCTCTGGATTTTGCTGGGCTGACAGGGAGAGGAGGTGCCCAGAAAGCGCAGAGAGACCCGCTTATGCATTTGCAAAGATGGGCAGGAAAGAGGAAAAAAAACTGAAAAGGACATACGAAGAGTTAAGGAGAGGGAAAGTAGGAAGTAGAGGGAAGGTAAAAGAATTAGAGGTGGGGATAGAAAGAGACTGCAGAAGGAGACGAGAGAGGTAATTCTCTGAGAGACAAAGTGGGGGGAAAGGGGAGAGATACAGGAAGATAAAGCGAAAAGATGACTGATTAGGAAAACAAGATGAAGAAGGTTGCAGGGAGCAGAGAGTGTGCAGGCAGGGCTGTGGGGATATGAAACATCCTCGGGCATTTTTCCTCTGCCTCAGCTCTCTCACGGTGAAAAGACAAAAACTTAGCTTTTATGCCGTAAACTTTGCTGCGTTGTAGACAGGGCTTAGGAGTAAGTGCAGCATGGTAGGGATGATGAGGAATACAAATTTTAGCTCTTCCTTTACTGCAAAACACGCGGATTATGGTAGGGCATTAAGCTGTTGAGTTGAGAGTCAGAGAGGAGAGTTGAACTGTTGACATGGACACTATCATTATATCTGTTACTGTACAGCTAGTCAGCCTTGGTGGTACAAATGCTGATTTTTTTTCTGCTCAACATTTTACACAGAACAGATATTCACGTTTCTTGTGTGACGACATGTGCACATTGCTCAAGAATTGTCTGCCATATTGGATGTGATAAAACCTGTTGACATGGCCTTTGACACTGTACTCACATGTTGTTTACATACAAATAATTGGTGTTTTTCACAATGCCTATATTCTGTTGCACTGGTGGCTGCAGGAGAATCTTTGTTTTTTTTAATCCCTTTCCTGCTGATTTGGATAGAAGAAGACATTGGATTTCAGTTGTGAATCACAAACAATGGGAGCCCAGAGTTCTCATTGATTTTTCCACATTTTTCTCTTGTGTTTGGTGGTTGCCAGATGGTCACCGACCGGTCTCTGAGCCTGTGGGACTGGGGCCTCATTCACATGGCCCTACAGCTTCATAGGTCCAAAACGGCAGCCAAGTTAACATTATATGGTTAGCGGTCACGTGACTGCAAAACTTGAATTAATTGCTCTTTTCCACTCCTCCAAACAGCTACTGTCTAATCAAAGCTTAGCAATTGCCTATCTACTTGTTAAGTAGCCACTTCTACTTAAATTCCTAAAAGCAAACAAGCAGTGAGGCCCTACAGAGAGTTTAAAATTATCCAGATTAACTCGGTTAAAAAAATAAATCTGTGTGGCCCCCTGCCCACAATGTAGAGGAAAACAAGTTATAGCTCTCTATCTACTTTGTGCTGGATAAAGGTGTCTACCTGTTAATTCCACCTGCTTGCAAAAAACTGATAAATGCTTAAAAGTTACAGTGAGGTGGGATGCACTGCCAAAAGGGTAAAGAACCCACAACTACACTTTTACAAATTGCCAAACTGAAAAAAACTGAAACCTGACAAGTGAAAAAAATAGATATCCTACTGAATACTCAGTATGCCTAAAGCCCCAGTCACACAGGCCTAGAGCTCAGTGACCCTCTGGAGCCACCAGTCTCTAAGCTCAACAGGCAGAGACTAATGAAAATCTTGTGAAAGAGGTGGAGACGCTGAGGAATTAACATGCAACAGAGATTAAGAAACTAAAGGATGAACATGCAGAGCTATTTGAAGTCAGGATGGCAGAGGAGGAGGTGCGTCCAGAGGAGAGCCATCGAGAAGCTATGGAGGAGCTGAGTGTCAAGCACAAAGAAGAAAGGGACGCACTAAGCACCATGTTGGACAAACTACGAGATGACATGGCCCAGGAGAGATTTGAAGCCAGTCGTCTTGTTGAAGAAAATGTCATCCTGAGGCAAAAAATTGCTGAAATGAAGGGAGAGGACTTGAAGGAGGTCCAGGAAGAATTAACAGAAACATTAGAGCACCTGAAGAAAGAGAAAATAGCAGCTTGATGAGCAGCAAGACTTTCCAGAAACAGATTGCAGGGCTATGTTTGCAGAACCAGGAGCTGGAGGATGCGAAC
>VUQS01058354.1:0-11322 GCA_015108495.1 Heterochromis multidens | reverse complement strand
TTTGAGGAAAGTGAATAAGTGGAGGACAAAAGAAGAGGCAGGCCTAAAAACTATCTACAGCAGATGAACAGTATCTGAAAGTGATGTCCTTAAGAAATAGGAAACAATCCAGCAAAGACCTGACACAGGACCTCATCTGGCCCTTCAGTTGATCGATCTACTGAAGCCTGGTCCCAGTGGAAGGGTGGCTGTCAAGAAGCCATTCTTAAGGAATGGAAACAGGGAGAAAAGGCCAAATTACACAGGAACTGCACTGAAAATCAGTGACAACAAGTCTTATGGAGTGATGAATCCAAATCCGAAATTTTTGGTTCAAATTGTTGTCAATATGCACAGAGGAGAGAGGTGCAACAATGAGAGTCTACAGCCATCTGCAAAACACAGTGGAGGCTCTGTCATGGTTTGGGGCTGTATTTTAGCCAGTGGTGTTGGAGAGCTTGTCAAAACTGTTGTAATTATAAATGCAGAAAAGTACCGTCAAATTTTCATCCACCATGCAATACCATCTCAAAAGCATCTGATTGGCAATGGCTTCATTTTTCAGCATGACAATGATCGTAACCACACACTGCCAATGCAGTAACAGCATGCCTGGATAGAAAAACACACAATGGAACACTATCAGTCATGGATTGGCCTCCCCAGAGCCCAGACCTCAACATTACTGGGATCATCCTGACAGACAACAGAACAAAAGGCAGCCAACATCCAAAGAAGAGCTAATAAATAATAAATGTGCTCATACCAAATATTGAATTACAAGCTTGCTAGAATTGTACAAACTCTGTTTTTGTCTTTATATTGTTTTTCCATTAATATTTGCACATTTCAATAAATAGTTCCCATTTTCCTAGCAAAATATAAAGAAATGAGGGGTGGGTCAAGACTTATAAAAAGTACTCTTTTATCTTTTTTATATCTTCTTCGATATACAGTAGGATCTAGTGTTCTGTCTAGTTCTGCACAGACATGCACAGTATTGGTGTAATATCCAACAAACGTTTATTAACTTTAGCAGTCAATTCTTGTACCGCCTTCCAAAAGTTATAATTTTCCATATTCTCCAATAATATAAAAAATTGTCCCAGTACATGTTTAGCATCAGTGACATCTAAAGGTGAGTTAGGGTACATCTTACTTAAACAGAACAATGAAACAAAGATTTTCTGATAAAATAAAAAGCCCCACTTCTCATTACTGAAATTAAGGCCCAGGTGTTTTTGCCATATAGTGTTAAGTAGGATCAAAGAAGAACTATAATGGTCTAACAGAAAACTACAGATCAGAGAGATTTTCCATTTTATAACTTTCAGTGATTTGTACCCCTCCAGAATTTTCTCCATATTTGACAGTTCCAGACTCTGCCCTACCCAGAGTAATAACTATGTGACGAATTTGCAGTTATTTATTTAAAAAAAAAAAAAACAGTTCTGAGATTTTTTACTCTGATTTAAATTAGACTACTTCTTAGACTAAAGTGTACCATGTCCTTTTCAAGTGAAGATCAAGACAGAATGGCCACAAAACCTTTTTGTGTCTTGCATGAAGAGTGAGGTGAATATGTAGATAAATTATACTGATGCATTTATGCTCGTAATAATGGTAAAAGCATCAAAGATGCCTCTCTCAATTGAACAATTTGTAATTTTAGTACTGAGCTATTCTGGCCCTTTGTTTGGACAGCCCAGTAGTACAACTAAAGGTCTGAAACTCCCAGTCCGCCTTGGAATTTGTTGAAATAATTGCAGCTATTACGGAACAGAAACATTTCCAAACTGGAGAGAAAACTCTGGCTTCAGCTACAGTCATCATGTTTGTCCACTGAGTAGCTTTTCCTCAGCTGATAGGTCAGCTCAGGTGTCATAGTAGATGTTCAAGTTCTTTTGGTGAGATCTTTTTTTTAACTATTTTTTCCAATGTCAAGAACACACTTTCAGCCCGGACCTAAAGCTCACATGGAAAACATGTCTATAAAGTCTTGATTATCCCTGATTTTCATCTTCCCTGTTTCCAACATAAAGAATGACCTTTATCTGGACACAGTGTGTTTAAGACTCTATTGCTGTAGGAATGCCACAACTCAGGCTAATATCACTTTACTAAACAGCAGAAAAGCTGTTTATATTGTTTTTAGTTAAATTTTAGTACATGTACACTCTAAACAGTTTGTGACCTCAAAACGGTTTAAGCCCTGTGTGGCGGTGCTCATTACTTCATTTTGTCCTCTTATCTTTTGCTCATGCTTTCACCCATTCACACTTAAACTGTTCTGTCTGCTACACCCCTCCACTCCAGCTTCGTTTCTTTTTTGCCTGCCAGGCTGTCTGTGCAGACCCAATCCTCTACCTCTCATCTCAGCCATCTATTTAAAGATGGCTGTTCTGGGTGGCAGGCTGCGGGATGATCTGATGGATTATTGCAATAATCCAGCCCGCTGACATACTTCCCTTTTATGCACCACACTCACAGAGGTTTGAAACACAAGAGAAGAGCACTTCCAAAAATCCCCAAATCCACATGGCACCCTTTGTCCCGTCCTGCATTACCTGGCTTGTACTGGGTCACCCATTTCTTCTGTCCTGGTTGTCCCATATCTTCTCTGTTCTTGGCTTGTCATCTTGAAATGTTCAGTACACCCCTACTTCCAGATCTTTCTGATGTTAGATTAGGGATGGGTTATTTGGTCTGTCAGAACTAGTTCTTTAAACTTGTTTCCAGATACATTGGAACTCAAATGTGATCTTAGCTGAGAGGGGAAGACGCGATATCTCTAACCAAACCTCCAGGCATTCATGGATGTTGCTTTCTGGACTTAACTGGTCGCGCAGTTCTGGCCTTTTTAAAAGATGCAACTTTATTTCTAAATTTGGTTGAAAAGTGAAAGTCTTTCGCTTTTCAACCAAATGTAGTTGGTTGACAAAAGGTGCAGAGGTGTTAAAGATGATGTGACCTTTAACTTTCTGACAAAATTTCAATATAAAGAGATGTCTTTTCAACAACTTGAAAAAAAAAGCACTGCTTTTTACTTTTCAGTTTTAACCAAACCTCAGCACTGATGTCTAACAAAGTTGTCTTTTCAGTGTCTTTAGCGCAGCTATTTGCAGGTTTGGTAAACCGTGTGATAACAGCTCAAACTGTACACATAAAGTGGCACAAATAGTAGAGTAACAAATAAAATCACATAACAATCTGTCAGTTTGTAAGTAGTTACATATCAAGCAAGAATTGAACCCTTTGTTCAAACTTCATACCTAATGGTCGGATAGAGTGGGAAGCCCTCTCCCTCAAACACCTCTGACAATGGACAGGTGTTGTTTGTGGTTGTTTTAGGAAACCAGTGAGCCAGTTTTACTCATCTTTCATTTGTTACTATCTGTGCTGCTTTTCATGTATGTAACCTAGCATTACAGTGTCATTTTGCTCTTGGAGAGATTCCCTGAAAATGTGTACAGACCTTCCTGTTTTTGAATACTAGCCTGTTTCATCTCTCCCATCTCTTCACTTCTTTTGGGAATTGCTTTTGATTTCCCACATGGCTCTGTCATGCAAACCTCTTGTTTTTTAGTTGTAGGAGAAAATTTGACTTTAAATATCAGAAATGAAGTGGTGTTTACATTTTATATATAATGGGAATAACAATAGTATGATAATTTTTTAATCGATGTTTGGATAGATTTATCATTAAAACACAACTTATTGTTTAACGTGTATAATTTGACTTAGTTGTGTAAGTGCAGTTATGTCAGGTTTTACTGGAGAGAGGACCTAAGTACAGGACTGAGAGGCAGGTTAAATGACAAAAGGCGACCCTTTGTCATTTATATTTGATTTGCTCTTATACTAGCATAACCTTGCTTTTATCAACCAATAACTACCCTCACTACAAACACAGGTGATGCTATAATATTTAGCATCATGCCACTTGTTATTTTCACATCTGCAAACATTGAATCTTGCTACAGCAAGTACAGTTATTGTAGCAGAATTGTGGTATAAATAATAATTAAGTAAACACAGGATAGCAGAGCACTTTTTAGGACAGTCCAGAAGTTAATCAGAGCCACTGTATGCAGTAATACTGTATATTATTAGGTCAGGCTATTACTACAAACACTGATGTAAACTACAGGCTTTGAGGCAGCCATGAGGCTGTAAAGCTTTAGAAGTGGCTGGTAAGTTTCAGCTTAAACATTACAGAGTGAATCTACTGATTTACTACAAATATCTGCTTGAGATGTGCTGTGTATAATCCACATCCCATTAATGTTCAACCTGTGCCATTAGGTCTTTAAGCATCTGATAAGGGAGCTGTGAGTTTGTATATACAGTACATGCGTGAGGCCTGTGTGTGTGTGTGTGTGTGTGTGTGTGTGTGTGTGTGTGTCTATTTGCTGGTGAACAGGATTTCTCTAGAAAAGGATAATGCTCTCAGTTGAGGCATTATGTATCCATTTAGCTTTTAACTTAGATTAAAACACGGCCTACAAGTGTGTGTGTGTGTGTGTGTGTGTGTGTGTGTGTGTGTGTGTGTGTGTGTGTGTGTGTGTACTTGTTTCTCTGTCCCAACTGGCTAAATTGAAGCTAGCATCAGAGGGAAATAGAGTGAGAGAGAGAGAGAGTAATGTGACCCTGTTTTTAACCTCTATTCATTCAGGTGCTCTTAGTTTCACAGTGCTGCTGTTTCATATCCTCACAGGTCAACATGATTTTAACCTGGGACACACAGTCTTGTTTGGCTTTGTTGTTTGGTTACCAGCTCTTTTTTTCCATTTAAACATGATCTAATTTCAAGTTTATATCCTGGGATTGTTAGATGAATGTTAATGCTACCACCTTGTCTGTTTTCTCCTTATAAAATATGTAGTATGGCTTGGCACAGTTAATGGCACTTATCACAGTTAATTATCAGATTTCCCCCAGTGACAGTTAAATTAAGAATTTTTTAGATACAATTGTGTACAAACATTTATTTTCTTTAATTTTATGTTTTCTGTGTATTTTGTGTGTTATGTGTTCAATTCCAACAGTGATGTTTACCACATAAACCAGTTAAAGATTAAGGAGAAAACACCGTGTTTTGGTCTGCTGTCTCTGAAAAGTTTTCGGTAATGCTTCTAGGACACACACTGCGCAGTTTCTGTGACATGCTGGAGTTAATATTTTGAAACACACTGGTAGTTCTTTCATATTTATGGTGCAAAAGTGTGCCATAATGGATTTACATTTGTTTAGTAGTAAGCTAAACTTTATGGGTACCCTGACGGCATCTGTGTCAGAATTTATTTATCATACATTACAATGTCATAATCTTCACTGATTTGACACCAGCTTTACAAAAGCATCCTAGGTACTCCTCTAATTATCTTAGGGGTGGTATCTACATGTCAAAGTATCCTTTAGCCAAACAAAAAAACAAAAGTCCTGGCAGATGTACCACCGTCACCTATTTTTGTTATTTTGCCCATCCTTCCCCCCTGCACTAAATACATACTGACAGCTGTTAAACATTCACTGTTACCCTGCAGTTCTCAAGGGGGCACCTGTGTGACTATTTAGTTTAGGGTGTTTACATGAGGCATTTTTTCCATGATGGGGACACGACCCTGAAGCTTGAAAAGATGTCACTAGTTAAGGTGCTAGAGAAGTCACTAATCCCAAAATGCTCCAATAATCAAGGAGTGTTTCCAGGTGTTTTGGAAAACTACAGTAATTAAACCTTAAATGAACACATGATTATTAGTACTTACAGACCCATCAGTTCTATACAGTATTTGAATATGACTTCCTTTTTATTGCATAGCATGCGCTTTGTTTTTTGAAAAAATTCCACTGAATTTATAGTTTTCCTCTGGAAAATATTAGAATATTACAGAGACTAGTCTTCACCCACCTAAGATCACAAGTAAAAACATCTCTTGACCCTCTGCAGTTTGCATAAAGGCCAAATCTGGGAGTTGATAGTGCAATCATCTACATGCTGCAGAGAATTTACGCCCATCTGGATAGTAACGGTGACACAGTGAGGATCACCGTCTTTGATTTCTCAAGTGCAGGTAACACGATTCATCCACTGCTACTAAGAGAGAAGCTACAGGAAACATCAGTAAACAGATCCACCATCTCATAGACTCCTGACTACCAAACAGACATGCCACAGTATGTCAGATTGGGCAGTTCTATGTCTGATTTGGTGATGTCCAGTACAGGAGTTCCACAGGGGACTGTGCTGTTTCTATTCCTGTTCACTTTGTACATCTCAGACTTTCAGTACAACTCCAGGTCATGCCACCTATAGAAATACTCTGATGATACTGCAGTGGTTGGATGCATAAGTGATGGGCAGGAGGAGGATTACAGAGTACTAGTGGATGATTTTGTGGGAGGAATCATCTGCTTCTGAATGTGAATAAGACCAGAGAAATGGTGATCAGCTTCAGAAGAAAGAAGATGACTACACAACCCTGTGATATGACACTGTGTGGCAGGCAGAGCATGGACCCCAAAGCAGGACTCGCAAGACAGACTTCAACTCAAAACACAGCTTTATTTGCTGGTAACAGATGGAGTAACAACAAACAATAACTGACCAGGGCAGGAGCAGACTGACTGAGAAACTAGGACTAGAGAAATACACAGACATACAGTACACACACACAGCATAAGAGAGGGAGGGAGGATGCAACAAAGAACAGAAGCAAACTGAGGGTTTAAATACACAGGAGGAGTTTAGGGCAGAGTGGACACAACTGGGGAACACAGCTGAACAGACTCTAACTAAAGAGACAGGGGAAGAAAAACTGCACGTAACGCACATGAGACAAGGGACTGTCGAAATAAAACAAGAAGTCACAAACACTGAGACTGAGACTAAGATATATGAGCTTGACAGATCTAAATGGGGAACATGGAGATAGGACACAGGGAGACGAGACAGACATGGGGACACGGCTGGGGAGACAGAAGGTAAACAAACACAGAGACAAGACTGATTTCCACAGGAGATGCTGAGGACAAGACACAGAGACGAGACTAGGACAGACTGGACATGAAAAGGAACAAACATAATCGAACAAGAAACCAAGAACTATAGATAACAAAACTCAGAAGCACTAGGAAATAATATACTCAAGAACTGAAACATAAATTATCTCTTAATTCCAAAAGAACAAATCAAATCAAATCTTGAAACAATGGGTCGAAGACCCAGGACCATGACAGACCTGTGTCAGTCCTGGAGGAGTAGCAGTACCTGGGTGTACACATTGACAACAGGCTGAACTGGAAGACCAACACAGAGTTTGTACACAAAAAGCAGATGAGTCCAGCACATCCCACAGATGCTCGATTGGCTTGACATCTGGGGAATTTGGAGGCCAAGTCAACAGGTGCCATGATGAAGATCTTTTGGATGTGTGCTTGTTATTCACTCACCTGTCAGTGGTCATAATGTTATACCTGATCAGTGTATCTGTCTAGTTTGTGCCAGATATTATTATTATTATTATTATTGTTATTATTATTATTATTATTGTTGTTGTTGTTGTTGTCATTATTATTCATCATCATTTTAACTGTTGTAACAAAATAATTTCCCAAAAATTGGTATTTCTCATTAAATCATATTAAGGCTAAATTGATAAGGGAGGGGTGATTATCACAATGTAAATATTCACCTACTGTATTTAAATGGCTATAATACTTGATTATAACAATGGTGCACCTCAAGGTTCAACTTTGGGTCCTCTGTAATTAAGTTTTAAGGATCTACCTGATGTTTATACATTTTGTAACCTTTCAGAATTGTGACTTTGAGCAATCACCATTTTCTTATTGAGCAGCATATATCTGGAACACTACACCGACAGAACTAACGAACATCACATTTCTCAACCTTATCTCCAAATCTGTAAAGCAGTGTTTACTGGACAAAAAAACATGCAGTTATCTCATGGTGGCACTGATCACTTGTTATGTGGAGCTTAGGCCATATATTAAAATTATTTTCAATTATCAACACAAACAGAAAAAAATAAATAAAATGAATAAACACAGTCTGTTTCTTGCAGTGTATTCCCATTCCAGGCCGGGGTTTTCGATTGGGTCAGTACTGCTGTCGCTGTAAAGAGGGATACTACAGTCCTGACATATCCCCTCAGGACTCAGGTAAGTGAACCAATATTACTGTTGGTTAAGTAACTGAGAAAGTCCCTCAAGATTGCTGCTTTAACTTTGACCTAGCAGTTCTGTGTACCGCTTCCTGTCCAGATAAGGAAAAAAAAAGATTTACAGAAGTCTAAAAATATGTTTTGAGTTTCTTGTAATAGTCGATTGACCACACTGGAGCACACATCCAAAAGATCTGTATTTATTTAAGATAAATGCTGCTTTAATAGCACAATTGTTTTAGAGCTAGGAAGTTAACTAATTTTATTCCAGACAGTTAGAAGCTGTAGCTTCTGGGATATTTCAGACAGTTCTTCTGTCTTACGAGTACAATGTTTCCACAGACTATATCGTTTAGAATCTTTATTTTAGTTTGGTTTCCTATGTTACTCCCATTATGTCAAATCATACTCTGATGCAAGGCATTACATATTTACCTCCAACCAGAGTGGTCAGGTCAGTGTGACAAAACAGCCCATAAACCATAATACTCAGAGTTGCTATCACAAGACAAGTGCTGGGTGGTGGAGAGCATTACAGCAAAATGTGTTTGTAGATGGTTATCCGAAACAAATTAATCATTTGATTTAAATTATGAAATTTTATTTATAGATACAGTATCCCAGTTAAGCATGTCCCTGGCAATACTGCCTCCAACTATAAGCTTTTTCGGTTTTATGGTGGGGCCACAGTTTCACCATCTTATGAAACTGTCACGAAATGTGAGAAACTCATCAAGCAAATTTACTTGCAGCATTGACTAGAGCAACACAGCAGTTAATTTATTTGATCTTCGGTTTAAAACAAATCTGTTGTTGAACTCGGTGTAACAAATAGAACTTCACTTAGACTGTATATAAAAGATGGACTATGAAGTTACTCATTGCTTTGTGAACTGGAAGCTTCAAGTTTAGCATTGCATCTGTTGTCGTCATAATGTGTGTAATGCATGCCAAAGTAATGCGTTACTGTAATGAAATTTTTATACATTTTTCTGGAATGCAGTGATCTAACGCATTCCTGTTACTAATCAAACAATTACATCATTACTTGAATTATACAAGCAAATGGGCAGATAGAAAAAAAAAGATCAAATGTGTCCTTTTCCTGCGCACTTGTTACAATCAGCCAAGTTTGGTTTGTGAGCAGGTAGAAGGAATCTACAACTTTTGAGGAGTTAACATATGGACATCACTTTTATTTTTATTGCATTAAAGGACAAGAAAGTGATGGTAAAGAGTAAACCGTGCCCAGCCAAGGAACAACTATCCACTGCTGCTAAGAAATTCATTTTTCTTCAAGCATTTGCGAAGGCCGCATGCTACCACAGAGCTAGTGGGCACATTTTTCTGTGAAGTGCTCTTTAGACTGGTTTTCACCGTTGTCAGACAGTATAAAAGATAGATGTAGCCACCATGACGTCACCCACTGGTTTTGGACCATCTACAACCACAAGGAATCGCGCTAATTATAAAACTAGATCTTTCAAAATCAAAATCAAAAGGATTATTTCAAAATCAAGAAAAAATACATTCTCAAGACACAGTCTATGCAAACTTTCTTTTCAGAACTTGTATACTGTTTTAAGTGCTTCTGCTTGTGGAGGTCACATGTATATGAGGTTTTCCCATGGCTTTGTGTAGGCTGAATAGATGCATGTGTCTGTATGCGATGCAGATGGAGCCCCTGTGAACGAGAGTGACAGCAACGGTGTGTGTTACCCGAACATGCCCATCTGTCTCCCATGCTGGCCGGGCTGTAAGAGTTGCCAGGACGGTGCCCCCTGCTGGGTGCAGGAGGACTGGCTTCTTAGGTCTGGAGTGCTTGCCATCCAGGGGGTCTTCATGCTCCTCATTTTCATCAGCATGCTGGTGGCCTACCAGCATCGTCGTAACCGGGTGAGTCAGATCTTTTGGCTTAGCAAGGGCACCATATGGATGATGTTTAAATGGAAGGCTGACGGTGACTGCTGAGCCAAGATACATTATGTTAAAAATGAATGCAGTTTCTATTCATCAGAAAGGATCATCTTATTGTATGAAACTTTTAAAGTCTAAAGTTTAATCACAATCATAACATCAACCACAGATGTAGTAGTAGAAGTAGTATAATACACATCACATTAATGAGTACAACAGCTTCTCATAACTGCTGTTCCTCTCCTCCTCCACCCTTAGAGGATCCGGGCTTCTGGCCTCCTGCTGCTGGAGACAATCCTGTTCGGGTCCCTGCTACTCTACTTCCCGGTGAGTTTCTGACTGAGCCAGCCAGCCGACTGAGAGCACCACAGATTAGAGCTCTTTACGGATCACTGCACAGCTCCACACCTTAGATTATGTGACAATGGACGATTTGTGGTGAGGGTGAATGTTGTGATGGCATGTACGTGAAATGGGGTGGGTGGGTTCATCGTTGACACATTTCATAACGTCCCTCAGCTCCGGTCATAGATTATCAATCAATCTTTAGATTCATTTTACCAATTAAAGAGCCGTTAACATAACCCTGCTGTTTTTTCTTTTAATCTATCTGAAAGTGTCAGTCAATTTGATCTCGTCCCTGCAGAGTGATTTAGTGTGTGCAGAGCTGGTCCTGTACTGCACATTAGAGATGATTTAGTTTAATGTCAAGTGAGTATGTGAACATGTTAATGGATTCTGGGTGTGAATTTTGATAGTATAACAGAGCAGTGATTCACTTCATAACGTCCTTCATCTTTGATGGTTGTATTAGACTGTATATTTAAAAAAAAAATAAATGAAAAGGCACTTTGAGGTCTAGATTTGTTTGATATTTTCACCTGCTGTCATTTTGGTAATGACAATCCTAATTCTGAAATAGGATTTTTCTTGGCCTTTAATAAAGAAGAAGACCAGTTTCAACTAAGGTGGAGTGAGAGTAACAGGCTGAGATACAGTACCGGTCAAAAGTTTTAGAACACCCCATTTTTTCCATTTTTTTATTGAAAATGATGCAGTTTAATGTCTCATTGCACTCTGAAATGAAAGCATAGTACAAATAAGCAATTGGAGTTAAAAAAGAAATCATGGAATCAATTTATAGACCAAAATGTATTCTAAACTTTTGACTCATCAAAGTAGCCACCTTTGGCAGATATAACAGCTGAACACACTCGTGGCATTCTTTCTACAATAGAAA
>VUQS01058352.1:12323-24556 GCA_015108495.1 Heterochromis multidens | reverse complement strand
AAAAAAAAAAAAAAAAAAAAAATCCAATATACGTGAAGTCAGAAGGAGTAAAAGAAAAACAGGAATCCACATGAGGAGCAAGCAGAACACAGACAGCCAACATGGGGAAAGATAGGCTGAACAGTAGGGCAGAAGTGGAAACAGTGAGTGCCAGGCAGACGATCACAAAGGAGGGAAACAAAAACAGGGTGTAAAACCAAAACATGTTACATAAGAAGAATAATCGTCAAAGTAAAACAGGAAATAACCAAATGACTAGTAACTAACACCAAGACATGAGGACGAACATTAAGCATGATGGCAGAGAGAAAGGAACACCAATAGAAACCACAGGGACCATAACAGGAATGGTGTGGAATGGAGAGGCAAAGGACGTCAGTCACTTCTGAAATTGTATTAAATGCAGCAACAAAAAAAGTTGTAAAATTAAGCAATTTATTTATAGAATAAGCCAATGTTGAATATAAACGTGTAAAATATAGTTTTTGCACATGTACTGCAGTTGTGAACTTTACAGTAGGGATGTGCAGCATTTCTATCCCTTATCTTCATGTCCCACCAATTATGGCTAATTTACATTTCAAACCTCAAAGAGGTATAACACAGAGAACAAATAACACTTATGTTATTGCAATAGGAAAAAGGGAGTACACAAGTTTTCAAAGACTATCACATAAAACCACCAAAAGAGACTTTAGCTTCCATTTATGGAAGAGAAGTTGGGAAATTTGCTTTTAAGTAAAATTATGTATTTCACATGATTAATACCAAACTTTTAACATAATTTTTTTTTACTTTTTTAAGTGTCAAAAACAATACATTGCAGAGTAGCTTTAAGCATCATTAACACATCACACATTGTCCCCTTCAAGCACACTCTTTGCCTCACATTTCGTTTGTTGAGACCTGGTCACCCTAACCCTGTAGAGGTGCACATCAAGATGCACCTTAAACATACCAGTTCCCTAGTACAAAGTCCATGTGAAATCTGGGGTGAAAACAACTCATTGTCCAGTGAATTTACTGCTAGAAAATTGGTGTCCTGCATCCTGCACACTTTATCAAGGCTGCTCCCTTGGTCAAACAACATGGAGTATTCAAAGAAGTGTGAACTACTTCCTGCTCTGTAGTGCATGTAAGAAAGGAAAACTGTGGAAAACTTGATTCTTCTGAGATTGTCCAAAGTTCATGTGAGAATGGCTTAACAGTTTGGACCAATACCTGGTTCTTGGTTTATGTTGTTTTGGTTGTTCTTTGCTTCATTTGTGCAAGCAGGGGGGCTCTCAGACCTAGGTCTTAAGATGGTCTGCCCATCATTTGGGAAATCAAATGTTTTTATAGTTTTCTAAATGACTACACTGAGAGACATTGATAGTGAAGACATGAACTGTATACATGAAAGGTGCCACAAATAAATATAAAGAGAAGTACTTTGTTTCTACAGAGTAATCAAAGCTATAAATGGGTTTGAAATAAGGATAGAGATAAGCAATATCCAAGGAAAGATACCGGGGAAGGAGTTCAAGATCATTCAACATGCATGCCCCCGGAAAATGGGTACCCTCTGGTCATAAAGGGATGGACATGGTCTGCAACAATACTCAGGTAGGCTGTGGGGTTTAAATGATGCTCAGCTGGTACCCAAACTGTGCCATAAAAATATCCCTCACAGCATTACAGCTCTAACAGCACCCTGAACCACTGGAACCAGGCAGGATGGAGCCATGCTTTCATGTTGTTTATGTCAAATAGGGGTGGGCGATAAAGCCTCAAAATTATATCACAATGTTTCAAGAAAACTTGAGATAATATTTCTAACGATATAGTAAAAAAAATGCAGAACATTTTATTGATGCTTGCAGGCAGCAGAATTTATAAGTGTAAGTAAATTAAAGGCATCTTTTCCAGTGAGCTACTGTCATTGATGACCTAATTTAAAGGGTGAATCTACTGAGTTTTCTTGCATATTTTGCAAAGTACTGTGCTTTGTTGGAGGTTGTTGAAGTAGTTCCCTTTTTAGGCACTAAATTGTCATCAGAAGCTGACTCATATCTTATGGATATCTTCTCAACCCTAGAGATGGTTGTGTGGGAAAATCCCAGCAGATCAGCAGTTTCTGAAATACACTGGCACCAACAACTATGCCACGTTCAAAGTCGCTTAAATCACCTTTCTTCCCCATTCTGATGCTCGCTGAGTCGTCTTGACCACATCTACACAGCTAAATGCAATGAGTTACATGTGATTGGCTGATTAGATATTTGTGTTAACAAGCAGTTGAATGGATGTATCTAATGAAGTGGCCAGTGAGTGTAGTTATTTCTGTTTAATGTTTCTGTTTCCATAAAGAGAACTGCTGTGATTTCAGCTGACCCCGGTCTACATGCCTTAATGCCCTTCCTCACTGTATTAAGTGCAGTTTGTTCCTCCTGAAGAAAGAAGGGACAAAAAAAAAAACAAGCAGGAAAAAATTACTATAGACAAAAATGTAACATCATATCAAACAAGCCTCAGGGATGTGAGTTTGTGTTGTTTGTATAGTCTAAAATCACAATATGTAAATTTAGTTTACAGTCTGAAAGGTGCATACACTATCGTTAAACTCATTTAAGATAAGGAAAAAAATCCAGAAAAAACGCCCTAAGGAGGGGGAAGTTAACAGAGGAATCACATAAGAATAATCCTAAATTTTTAGTTATTATTATATATATATCATGTTTATTTAATGTATTATGTTTCATTATGACTCATACAGGAAGATTTGGTGCTCAGTGCAGCTTACAGGTTTAAAGCGTTTACATCCTGGTAAAATAAAACTCCGGCCATATGGATTGGATACCACAGTCTAATACACCAGGAATTCATCATCTCTGCCATATTTTATGCTACACACCATCTGCTATAGAGCATCACTCAAAAGCAGATGATGAGCCAAAACAAAAAAACTCCTCTATGTTAACATTTAAATAACTGGGCAGAGTAAGTGAGGGCTTTGAGCCTCCTCCTTTGAGTTTCATGGTGATGTAGATTGTCTCCAGTGACATGCACGATAGAGCGATTAGAGTGAGAAGATCCATCAAGGTGTTCTGAGGACAAAGACTCAAACTAAAGAAACTATTATTTTAAGGAAGCCAAAACATTAGATTACAAAATTCTGCTGAAGAGATGGGCCATCAAACTAAGATATAAAACATTTTAAACTGTTTTTAATTAAATGTATTTTTCCAGGCTAAATTCATTATGCAGAAAAAAACATTTTTTTAAATTTCTTTAGAAATATTTCACTTGAATTTAAATTAAGGTTCTTTTGATTCTGTTTGAATCATTCAAAAATTAATGAATTCAGTTCAGCAACCTTGAATCAGGCTAATACATGAATACTTGTGTTCATTGTTTAGTGGAGAGCTGTAGCCCCAAACTGTAACAGTCATGGAGTACTTCTGGCAATTTTTATCACATAGGTGGCACAGTGGTGCAATAGTTATAGCCCTTTTCCACTAGTACCTACTCGGCTCGGCTCGGCTTGACTCAACTCAGCACGGTTCGAGGGGTTTTCCATTAGGTGGTAGTACCTGGTACCAGGTACTTTTTTAGTACCTGCTTGGCTGGGGTTTCAAGCAATCCGAGGCGATCCCAAAATGTGACGTCAACGGACTGCATGTCACTGATTGGCCAGGGAGGGACGTCACTGGATGAGTCATTGTAGCGACTCCTTCACAATTCAAACCCGCCATTTTTTAAACCCAGCAACAAGCGAAATGGCTACACACAAACAACACCGTGTTTCATCTCGCTGCCCGCAGCCTTCTCTGGCTCTTTTCTTTTACCCTGAGTCTGACAAAAAGCCATCGACCGAGCCGCGATCGCCTCAGTGTCCTCCATTGTTGTGTGTTTTCATTGCATATAAATGAAGTCACACGACTTTCGACCCCACCCACACTGATGTGGTACTAAATTGTAATGGAAAACCACCGAAACCCAGTCGAGTCGAGCTGAGTCGATCCGAGTGGGTACTAGTGGAAAAGAGGCTATAGTGCTGTCACCTCACAGCAAGAAGGTCCTGGGTTTGACTCCACCAGCCAGCTGGGGAATTCCTGTATGGAGTTTGCATGTGTGGGTTCTCTCCAGCTTCCTCCCACAGTCCAGAAACATGCATGTTAGGTTAACTGTTTATTCTACACAGGCCCTAGATGTGAATGTGTGAATGTGAGCATGAATGGTTGTCTTTGCATGTTGGCCCTGACTGGCTAGATTGGCGACCTGTCCAGGATGTTCCATGCCTCTCGCCCAGTTGGGATAGGCTCCAGCGCCCCCATGACCCTGAATTGGATAGCAAATTGGAACTGGATATAGAAGAGGTCAGTGGAAAGAGTTCTATGTTTTGTTTTGTTTTTTTTTACAGGGTGCAACTGTAGTAAAAGAAAGAAAAAGGGCTGCGGGGGGCTCCTTAACCAGAGCTCATGATGATGTAGAAATTACCTTTGTGTAAGTAGTGGGGTTGTCACCATCCTGGGTCACATGAGCCGATGTGTTACTCGAGGTGTGAATCGTTGGGGTCACTGTGTGTGAGGTTAAATACCCTGGACTCTCCATCAGCTGTTAGAACTGAAGGCTTTCAGGTGAGAGGTGAAATGTTTTAAAGAACCTAAAAAGAAATCTAGCTGCTTTCAAACCAAGCACTTAAGACTACCATGACCTGGGTGACTGAAAACCTACTTTGTGTAAGTAGAGGCACATCATAGCACCATGAGTCATCTGCCTTTGGATTTCACAAATCAAACAGGTAGCAGCAGTGAATTTCTACCAGAAACCACCTGTAAACGGTCACCTTTGACCACCAGAGCTAGATGCTTATTATACACACATGTATGTTTCTGTTTTGTTTGCTGCTTACGTCTGTTGTAGTTATATTTAACTAACCAATCTGCATACATAACCAGAATGCAAGTGTTTTGTGAGTAAAATCGCCTTTCCTGAAAGAAAAATGGGTGTAGCTCTAGTAACAGGTGTAGCTCTATTCACTCGTTGAGTACCCTTTAGGTGACTTCCACCCAGTTTCAGTATAATGGCCTTTAATAGGAAGTGCACAGGGTAGAGAGACACTATCTCCTCTGTCTGTTTTGCACTCTTTCACAAACACACAAGCTTTAGATTCCTACTCAAACTAAAGTAGCACCTCTAAAATTTCATATGTCTGACTGATGTTCAGTCAGGCACAACAGCTTTGAATCTGTCCCTTTCTGTCTGTGGCAACTCTGTTTGTGCAGACTCGCTGAGGGCTGTATTGAAATTCAGTCTTCATGTCCCAGTCAGGATTTTAATCTGGCTTTTATGTATGTATTTTTAGACAGATGCTTTTTGACAGGCAGTCTGATGGATTCCAGGCCAAAACTAGACTCAGATAAATCTGTAGTGAAAAGTGCAATTGGAATGAGCTGTATATGCTTATAAATATATACTTATATGTTGTATAAACTATGAAACACCACTGCTCAAGTAAACCTGTGAGCTTTGGATAATCTGGTGGTTGATGAATATTTAAGGTATTTAAGGAGGCCCTGCCACAGCCACAGTTTAACTTCTAACCCTCAGTCATCACACCTACTCACATCATGCTCAAGTCTTGCTTCATTTTTCACTTCCTACCTGCAGTGTTTATCTGCTCTGAGTCCACTAAGACTGTTTTTATGTGTTTTGAGGTGCAACCTGCTACACAGTGGATGAATAAAGATAGATGAGATTAATCATGACTCTGCTGTTATGAAACAGCTTAAGGGTATTAAGATTACACACAGAGACACACACACACAAAATCTGACTCAAAGTATTTGATTTTAGGAAAAGTAATAGTTTCAATCACTCAACAAAAAAAAAATGTGTCATGTATGTTAACATACCTTTAGTTTAAATTGTTGCTGGGTGAGAAATCAGTGATACAAAGTTGCATGTGCCACTCTATGATGCAGTAAATACACTGGTGATGTGAAAACCAGTGAATAAAATGAAAAACATTTTTTTTAAAAAGACAATAACACACTTTGGAAACTTCCTCCACTGACTAATCTGCTTGTTGTCCTTTGTTCTTTATTATTGTCCAAGGAGATATTTATTGCATGTTTTTTGTGCATTTTATTGAGATGTGTGCATGCTGTTCCCACAGGGGTCACATCAAAATATTATTCTGTTAATGTTCAAACTGCAAAAAGTGACATCTTTAAACTGGGCTGAAGTCACATGAAATTACTCAGTTTCCACAAATAATAACATGTAGCAGCACATCAGAGAGTCTGCCCTCACATAAATCTGATTTCATGTCGTTAAACCAGTCAAACAGGGTGATGACTTAAACCTACTGCACAAAAACACTGTTTGCCCCCCGCTGATAATACTCTCCTCTGGATCACACCTGATTAGGTCACACGCAGATCTGAACACCTGGCGTTACAGCATCCCTCAAAATCTCCTTTGTCCTCAAATCATAGGACATTGCTGATGAACAGCAGCAGTGGTAAAAATATATATTTGTTCATAAGCAGAGTTTTTCTTTCAGCTAAGTTACCTCATTAAGGAGGTGTGTGTGTGTGTGTGGGGGGGGGGGTTTCCTCTTCCCTACATTGGCTCGTTGTTGTTCTGTAACAGAATAATAAAGATTAAATCATGTGAATTTAATCAAAATCACTTAAACTCTTGCAACTGTTGAAAACGTGATGCACCTCTTGTAAGCAGTTTCTTTCTGAGAGAAGGCATACAATAATCTGAACATATTAGTATTTATTCAGTGCTTCAGTGCTGTACTTGTGCACTGAACCAAACATTTCAAACTGATCCAGTTATAGCAATCCTTATTTCAGGATTATGATGAGACTGACTTGTATAGACTGTGTACCCTTGTGTGTCTGGATTGTAGGGGCAGCAGGACTGTGACGTCCAGCTGCCATCACTCTGATTGACAGGCTAATATGGGTTAACTAACTCCTGAGCAGAACAAGCAGCATGCTGCATGCGGGGAGCAGTACAGTGATGAGGGTGGGACTGTGCTTGTCTGTTTGCCCTTTCAGTGTCTCCTGGTTCGTCTGGTCAGACGTGGGGGGGCTCTGAGCTGCAGGCACGGTGCTGGGTGGGAGCGTTGTGCGGCTGGCGCACATGTTGTAGAGGTTTCCAGAAAATTCTGTCTTCCTGGACTCTTGTCTTAGAGACTCCCAGACAGCTGCTGCTTCTCCAGGACAGCCGGCCAGAGCTGAGTTGGCACAAACGTGAAATGCATTCCAGGACCTTTAAGGAACCGATGCAGGAAGAGAAGTTAGCATCTCCAACACAGTACATAAATAATAACCCAGTATATTAAAGTAATGAGATTACTACAGTGCTGATAAGTAGTTGACAATGACTTCCTGTGGTTTATCACTTCACTGGTGTCCTGCAGGACCCTCTGGCATCACTTTTGGGTCACAGACTTAAGAGAGGGCAACAAAAACAAACACCAAAAGGTTCAAATCCTTGTTTTCTAGTGTTAATTTGAAGGAGACCTATAATGTGATTTCCAGCTTCATAATTTTATTCTGACACTCTAAGAACAGAGTAGCTCTGTATGATTCATCCACTGTCCTCTCCCTTTAATCCAACTCTCTTGTGATTGGTTGTCCCTCACAAACAGAAGGTTTGAATAGCAGTGGGTGGGACTTAAGTGCTTTGTACCAGAGCTGTGTTCCTGAGATGACCACATTAGGACATCATACAGAGCAAAGAGCAAGAATAAAACTGTTTGAAACAGAGCGTTTAGAGCAGTGTGAAGTCTAAAAGTAAGGCTCACAGGGACTGCTTGTACATAACTCTGACCTCATTACGTTTGTCATGTTTAATATGAACATCCACCACTTTATTGGGAGAAAATGCATAATAGGTCCACTTTAACCTTTTATCTTTTCACTTTTTATTTGTTAGACAACACCTGTGGTAAGTGTTAATACCACTGTTTTTTAACAATTAAACACACTGCAGCTACATTGCCAGAGATCCAGTGAAATATTATTTAGTTATTTGGGGATTTTTTTAATAAAAAAATTAAAAAAACAATGATGAGAAGATGTTTTCTCTAAAAACAGCTGCCTGCAGCATCTGGAAATGGTGTTGATTACTTAAAAATAAGGCTGCAAGCCATAAACACAAACAAGCTTAAAGAATCTGCAGCTCCTCTGTAACGCCTTTCTTTACACATTCACCAGATCAGTTTCCTGTTTAGCGTGCAACCATTCACTAAATATGACTAAACACAACACAGTGCTGGGGAAGAATGGAATATGATTGAATACATTAAAATTCTGGCACTGCAGGAAAAATGAGAGGGTTGAAAGATTTATAATGAGGATAACTCATAAACAGGGAGGCAATCATGTCATGGTCCTGGGTCTGTGACCCAGTGTTTTGAGTTTTTGGACTTTGAAGATATATGAATTATCATGATCTTTCAGTTTTGTATTAACCTCATGATCATGTTTAGAGTGTTCAGTCCTTAGTTTCAAGCGGCTTAGTTTAGTTCTTTAAATATTAACATGATTCTAGATTTCCTTTATTATATTGTTCCTTGTTTGTTTATATTCTAAGTTTTCCTTGGGGTTTTGTATTTAGTTTCTTTTGTGATCCCTGCCTGTCCTAGTCATGCCCTCTTGTCCTGTCTGTCATAGTCTAGTCTCTGTGTACGCCTGTGGTAATCAGTCTTGTCTTAGTGTTTGTTTACATCTCGTCTCCTCCTAGTCATGTCCTCGTCCCCGTGTTCTGTCTTTGGTGTCTCCGTGTGGTCCACGTCTCATCTCCCCAGTCTGTCTTCTCTCCATGTCTGTTTGCTTACTCTCGCTCTTTCTCGCTCTCTCTTGCTCGTTCGCTCTTTCTCGCTCTTTTGCTCTCCTTCCGTCTGGCCTGCGTTATCCCATGTACCTCATGTCCCGTCAGTGAGTCTGTGTTCCTGTTTTACTTTGATAGTCCCTCATCTCTTGTGCATTATGTTCACTTTTGCGTCCTCTGTCTCGTTACACTGTGATTTAGCTCACCTGTGTTCCCTGGTGTTCTCCATCTCCCTGATTACCTCCATGTGTGTATTTGAACCCTCAGTTTTCCCTTGTTCCTTGTCGTGTCGTCGTTGTTTCCCCACGCTAGCTGTGTGCTCTGTGTTTCCTGTTTGTATCCAGTTCTGTATACTGTATACAAACCGTGGGCTGTAGCTTTTGGATCTAAAAGTGAAGCCAATGTAAAAAGTGGCTGAAGCCTGCATTCTTATTAAGGGCCAGCAGGGGACGACACAATGGGACCTCACTAACTATCTTTCATATACAGTCTTTGGTCAAAGCCAAGTGGGACGTTGCTAGTGGTGCTGTTATTAAAACTGATTAGAGCAACTTCAAGACAGGAGATTAGCATGGTATGACTGAACAGTTGCACCATGCACTGACAGGTTGACACACACACTTAAATGCAAACACACACACCTGCAGATTGCATCGATGTCCTGTGTGCTCTGGTCTTTTTGTGTGTCCACCAAACTGTCCCCAAGTGTAAGTAAACACTGAGCAAAATGCTTGTAGATGGAACCACATGAAACAGGGATTGCAGCTCCGAGACACACAGGGACCAAGCCTAATGGAGAGAGAGAGACAAGAGACAAGCATACTTGAACACTACAAAGAGATCCATACAAAGAGATAATTTTATCAAAACTGAGAAGAGCACTCATAGAGAATGAGGTCAATGCTCTTTCTCACATTTGAGCACTGAAAACTTACAAAACACTAATTTATTCCTGTGCTTGGCAGCTTGTGCAGAAGAAATGAATGTGTATATGAGGAGACTGTAAACACAGTATTAATAAACTAAAAGGTTATGATGGGAGAAAAATAAAACCACTAGATTGTTGAGGATTTAAACACAATGTTTGTATGTTCATAGGCGTGATCCATCCGGTGCTTAGATGGATCAAACAGATACAGAAATATGTTGTATTTCATTCATCTGGAGGGATTATACACCCTCAGAGCCAAATTCCATGTAGGACTATAAAGCCATGTATAAGCTGTGTGATTGCATTGGTCAGCTCATATACAACATGTCCCTCTATAGTTTGAGTTTCCACTGAAACCTTCCTGAAAAGCTGGGACAGAAGGTCTGACCGGAGCACTGATTTGGTGAGAGTAAATCTGTAATGTAGGATCGCTTTCAGTTCATCATTGGCCTTGGACGCATTTGGTTGCCAGCAGCCTTGGTGAGCTGTTCCAGGGTCAGCTCTAAAACCATAAACATCAATCTGACACTAAAGCAGCCTTCATTTTTCTGGCTCCAGGCTTTCCACTGGATTTTGGATACCCTCTCCCCAATATGTTGGATGTGACTGAGCGCAGGGCTCTGTGCAGCACACTGAACATCCTCCACATCAAACTTAGATATCCTTATGGATAGATAGTGAGTGACAAATGGAACTTTATTATTCTTTAATGACAGTACAGTGTGTGAATCGTTTATCTATTTTCTCCCTTTTTGATTTAGAACTTCTTGTTCTGACCAAACTGCTTAAATAAGGTGTGAAGAACACTGATCTTATCTTACATATCACTCAATATTGAACCATTGATATTTAAATTAAAGAACCAACTCCAAACAACAATCCTAAAGGAGACCTGACTGCCTGTATACATTTGACTACAGAAAATAAACCAAATGTTAAATAGCCATTGCAAACACAAACTGTGGAACCACTCGAGCTCAAAAATCACTGACATTTTTGCCTTTTCTCCACGTGTCACTTGGAACTTTAGTCATTCAGAGTCGGTCTGAGCCGGCCTGGTTTCTGCCTGATGTATCATGTGCCGATGCACGTTATTAGTTGCATTGTTAAAGCCCTGATGTATTTGTCTGCTTTTGCTTGTCAGCATTTTTTCTTTGCAGACGTTTTTTTCAACAATAATAGTAAAGTCTGCAAAAAAAATTAATAAAATCCTATTGCAAAATTTCCATGTAACTTGGTAGTTTTCATTGTTTATTTCACAAATGTGCTTCATTCATAAAATGTGTTTGCAGGCCTTGCTACCACTGACAATCATGGCTGATTGCATTATGTTTTCGGGTAGTTGGAAAGTATTCTCATCAGAACAATATCTCGAGGGAGTTTCACTTGAACTCAAGGTCAAGGACACTGTGACCTCAAGAAATTTGTTGCTTTGTAATAACTTAAGAATTCAAATTAGGACAAAATTTCACACAGATGTCAAACGGGGATAAAATTATGAAGTCGTGACTTTTATACTCAAAAAGGTAAAGGTCATCTTCACTGCGATGTCTTAATTTCCTGCAGTAACATCTTTGTGGTTATTATTCACGGCCATTATGCAGTTATCTCAGTGAAAAAGCCAACTTCATTTACTTACATAAAAATAATCACATAATATATAATAAATATATTTGATATAACTTACGATATAATAAAAGGTGTATAAATATTATTACAAACAAGTATTAAAAGTCAAGGTACTTAAAACTGCAATAATGTAAAAGCATATTTTGGTTCCATTTGCAACCACTGATTATTTCCAATATGGCTTCATCTGCTGATTTTTTTTTTCTTCATCAAATTATTGATATTTTCTTTTTAATTTGTGAGAAATGCAGCCACATGTGCTTTGAGCAAATATCAAAGTAGTTTAAAGTAGTTAGTAATTTTACACAAAATGACAAAGTGATTAATCAATTAATTGTTTCACCTGTACTTTTATAAACTTCTGGGTAGTTGCATTTGTAATAAAACTTATTTTATGTGTTCTTCATGTTTTATGTGCACAAATCTTCATTTGTAAAATAACAAAAGCTATGAAATAAATCCAGTGAAGTAAAAAGTACAATATATTCTTCAGAACAGACAAAAGTTAAGTGATTTTGTTTCCCTGGGAGAAAAATTCCTTAACTGAAGAGTGCAATTGATAACCTGGATTGTATTGTGTATGTTTAGTTCTTTCTTTGTTTTATTCTATTTTACTGTTGCCTCCATTTTTTAGCCAGGTGTCCTTGAAAAAAAGATTTTAATCTGAAGGATATTCCTGGTAAAGTTAAGGTTAAATAAAAGATAATGTGTGGTGAGGTAGAAATATAATGTGGTATGAAACTAAAGCACCTCCAATTTGTACTCAGCTAAATCTACTTAGTTTCATTCCATCAGTGTTCACACTCAAATACACAATGTTGTACACCTTTCTGCA
>VUQS01058352.1:0-12271 GCA_015108495.1 Heterochromis multidens | reverse complement strand
CAAACACAAACAGGGTGGAGTGAGAGAATCAGCCTGGGGACAGGGAGCATTTCATTAAGGTAAGTGCAACTGTAAAACCTTTCTCATCAATTTCAGAACAAGCTGAAGGGAACATCCTTTATAAGCCATCTGAACTTCTCTGGACCTTTTCTAACAAACCTGAAATTTCTGCCCGACTCCAGTGTGAAGAAATATCATATTCAAGTACAGACAGAGGAGAAAAGTGGAGCAGGCAAGAGCACACTCAACACTAACAAAGTTCTCCCAGAGGATTTGAATACACACAAACACGTACAACACACTCATACTACAGCTGGAGAGTACAGCAAGATCCTTACTGAGGCAGAGGGCGATGGGCAGCAGCACCGTCGAACTGCCTGGATGGGACTTCATTGTCCGGCTCTGAAGTCCCGTGGAGCCGAGTACCACCCCTGAACAAGAGGCTCTGATGTGAAGCTCCCACTTGACGTAAATCCAAAAAGTGTAAAGTTTCTGCCCTAAAATGTGATTTTTCTGACCATCCGTGGGGAATTCATCAGATGGCAAAAGTGCAGCAATGCACAGAGGCACAACCCAGCTGGATTAACAGTGAAAGGGACCAATGCATCACAGAGAGTAAGAGGATGTTGTGCTTGTATGTGTGTGTGTGTGTGCATGCACTGGGGAGGCTTGGAACAACAGACCAATGAGAGCATCACATCATACCACAGTGGATTAGAGCGGTCTCATTTCCGGTTTTCAGTATTTAGAACATTTGTTTGAAACACAGATTAATTGTATATGATCTTACAGTGATTTTGCTGTTAGCACTTGTGAGACACCTACCTGTTGCAAAAACCTGTTTTTACCATTGAACAAGGACTTTGTAAGACAACAGTGAACAAAACCATTATGAGAGGTGTCAGGAGGCAGGAGGATTTTTTTCTGGACAGATGGGTGACATCCCAGTGAGGATAAGACAATCAGGCTCACCTGGGAGTCCAGTGTAGACACAGAATGGCTTCTGGGAATAGCAGCAGCCCAAGAGAGAATTCATCAGCTTTTTTGGGTTATGATTAGAAGAGACTGGACAAAGACAGAACTGTTAAACTGTTTAAAAAATGGGTGATTGTGATCTTTTCTCCAAAACTTCCTTGAGATTCTATCTTACATCCCCCTCCTCACCCTCTCAGTCTCCCAGATGGCTCACACTCTGTGCATTAGTATAAGTCCTGGTTGACATCTGCATACTGACACGGGAGGAATGGGAACCCATTGTTAATCTGCAGCTTAGAAGAACCATTAACTGCAGAATAATCTATCTGCGTCCAAAGCTGCTGCCCTGAATCGATACATCTTTGGAGCTAGTTTGGCAAAAATCCATCTGAATCTTCCTGAAAACATCTGAATTAGCTCAGTAAATTTGTCTCTTTGCCTTGTCATATTACAGATGTGCTCAGGATTGATAACATTTAAAACTGGGTGAATCCATCTGGATATTAGACATCTGTAGAAAACCTTAACTGACTTTAACTGAGCCAAGTGAGGCCTGCAGGTCTTTAGATGTTGTTCTGGGTTCTTTTGTGACCTCCTGGATGAGTCATCGATGCACTCTTAGAGTAATTTTGGTAGGCCGGCCATTCTTGGGAAGGTTCACCACTGTTCCAAGTTTTCTCCATTTGTGGATAATGGCTCTCGCCGTGGTTCACTGGAGTCCCAAAGCCTTAAAAATGGTTTGTAACCCTTTCCAGACTGATAGACGTCAGTGACTTTGTTTCTCATCTGTTCTTGAGTTTCTTTAGATCCTGGCATGATGTGCTACTTTTGGAGATCTTTTAGCCTACTTCACTTTGTCAGACAGGTTCTATTTAAGTGATTTTTTGATTTAACAGGCTGTAATCAGGCCTGGGTGTGACTAGTGAAATTTAATTCAGCTTTCCAAAAAAAATGCAGTTAATCACAGTTAATTCATGATTTAACAAGGGGAGCAATTACTTTTTCATGTACATTTGGATAGCTTTTTCCCCCTTAATAAATTAAAATCATAATTTAAAAACTGCATTTTGTATTTACTTGGTTTGTCTTTGACTAATAGTAAATTTTGTTTAATGATCTGAAGCATGGAAGTGTGATAAATATGCAAAAAATAAGCAATCAGGAAGGAGTAAAATAAGTTTTCACAGTAACGTATGATAGCTGTGTGAACGTAAAGAAACCAGGAGGCATTCTGCCAATCACAACAAGATATACCACAGAAACGACCACAAACAGATACACATAAACGGAGGAAGCCGAGACAGTTTAGCAAGTTATGAGTCAGTTCACTCAAAAAAAAAAATAATTTACTTTTATAAATAGCGGTGGTAAGTAGTGTGTAGTTTGTCAACTATTTTTCCTTTTTCAAAATAAATCTGATGAATATTCAGATTGCTCAGAATAACCCAAAGACTTCAACAACAGCAGCTGGGTATATACAACCTTTGGCAGAAAAAAAGTTAATGAAAACGTTCCACAAATGTTCTACAACTAATAGGCCTTGCAAAAAACAAATTAATGAAAAACATAACAAGGAAACTGCTATAACATGTGAAAAATAATAGGTAACAGAACAGTGCTAAGGCATGGGTGATTACATGCCAGACATACAGATGGAGTCGAGGAGTCACGGCTGGCATTGCGCTGAACATTTAGTTGCCAGTACAGGTGGCACGTTATGTAAAGATCAAAGCACTGACTCCTGCATAGCTGCAGCAAGAATTGCAGAAGTACAAGTGAGACACAACTTAAGTCATCAAATATGTTTTCATGGAAAGTAAAGGAGAAAGGGTGAAGATATCCAGGTGGTATGTAATGGATGTTTGTTAAACAAAGCCAGCAACAGCAGTTCTAAAACACACACACAAAAAAAAGAAAAACAGCAAATAAAGTCAAGTGAAGATGCAACATAACTAATTCAATAAAACATCTGTGCTTCCAGCTGCCCGTTTAATTTACTAAGTGACACATTCACACTAACACATTCACTCCTGGCACTATTAACAAGTGCTGCCTTTGGACAGATCTGCAACCATGCAGACTCATGAGATTTCTAGGTTAGTGCAGCATTCATTTAACCATCTACCATAGACTTCTCTAGGGGTTCTCACAATGGCACAAAGGACCATAAGCCCAGTGTATTAGAAGGTAATTATTTGTTAATCACTGTTTGAGTAGCCCTAATGTCAAAGAATGATAATCTTATAACAACTTTTTTTGGTTAATAAAAAACAAACCTAATGCTAGGTTGCCTGGTTATTGCTGCATACTTCCATTAAATAACAGTGGCAGACACAAAAGCAAAAAAGAATGCCTTTGAAACCTCAGCAAACGTGACACAGAAATGTTTTGTCTTTTTGTACTATGTGCCAAAAATTAAGCTCATTTCTCTTCAATTACACACTGAGCTGAGCTCATGGAGATGGGCAGATGAGAACACCCACCCAAAGCTACTATTGTAGAGATCAAAGGCATCATTAGCATGCATAAATAGGCAGGATGAAACGGAGCGAGACGGCTGTTATTTCCACATTCACAATGTCAGCTCTGGACAAAAGATGTGTTATTATATCAAAACAAAAGTTAGAAACAAACTTGTCAGACTAATGGTTTAGTGTGATGCTCTCAGAAAGAAAGAAAGAAAGAAAGAAAGAAAGAAAGAAAGAAAGAAAGAAAAGCATGCACTGTATGTAGAGAAAGACAGGTAAAAAACAACACCAAAGAAGACGACTGTGAGAGGAGATACTACAGAAACCGAGAAAAGATTTTCCAGATAAGATTGCTGTGCTGTGTGAAACAGATCCTCTGCAGATATGAGGTTAGGTCTGACGAGGTCTGGAAAAGGGGGAGAATGAATACCGCAGTGATCTAATTGGCACACAGACAAAAAAAAACAAAAAAATTGGACACATTAGAGGACAAAGGGAATAAACTTGTGAATAAAGGGGCTTATTGAACACAGGATAGACTACAGTCCTTCTATCCACTATTGTTGCCTAGGTTACCGCCTCTAGTGGGTGAGGAGTGCTGACAAACCAGCGGCGAGAGAAGACAGAGAAACATACGCAATCAGGGAGGGTGAAATATACCAGAAATGGCAAGACAAGGGTTCATTTTTTTCTATTATCTGTATCAAGAGCATCCGACTGTAAAAGACTGCCTGATCAGGGACCAGACACTGTGGATGGTGAAAAATATTTCAATTTCTGTATTTTGTTTCACATTTAAAGTAGTCTACCTCTATTATTCTCCAGATGAGAAAAATGTAAGCTTTTAAACATGAAGCTGAATATTTTTAGCAAACATAAGAAAGGCAGATAGGTTTATCTGAAGCCTTAAATTCAGATTAAATGGATATGGCTTGTTGAATGATATACTGTCCTCAAAGTTATCGTGTGCAAGAAGAAAAGAAACACAATAAGCCTCTTAGATAAGTGGGACACCAAAACATGGCCTGTTTCAGTTCCAAAAATGACTGACCTCACAACACAAGCACAGATTTGGACCGTTTAACTGGAATCGTGTTGGGCAACTGTCGGCAAAAGAGGACTGAAAGTCTGCAGTTTCTTGCTTGTTCAAACCACTTGTTTACACCAAGTGATTTCACAGACCACCTTTCAACAACATAACAATTCAAGCACTGCTGCTAGAGCAATAAAATATATACTTACTACCTTACAAAGACGCTGTTTTGATCCTGCACACAGTTGCACAATGATAACAAATGATCACAGTAGCTATACAGGGTCAAGTACTTGTAACTGCAAGCTGGGAACTTCACAAGGTGCTAAAAACTGAACTAGACTGGTCAAACAAATTCTAAAATTCAAAGTTCACTTATAGAGAAAACATTCATGTAATTAACAACATTGGTGTCCTCTTGATTTTGAGGCACTTTTCCACAAAAAGTCCAAACACTGTTTCCTCTGGAAAGTGAGAATTATACCTCCTGTCATTAAAGGGAAATTTAATGCTGTTTTTTTTTGTTTTACAATCATATGAGCAGTCAGACTGTTGTGCTTTAATGACAATATCTGATGTTTGCTGTAGAAGACACTTGGTCTGCACTGGGGAAGACTGAGGAGTGACAAATTTCTACTCCCTTACACTATAATGAAATTTTAAAGGTGGTTGCAGGCTGATTGAGTACTGCACGTAACCAACAGCTCTGACTATACTGCGATACCTGCACAAATGGTGTAGTTCAAGCTACTCACCCTTACTATTAGAGGTGGGAAATACCAGACACCACACAATACGATATTATCACAATACTTCACCCTCACTATGTGATATTATTAAGACTTTTAACATTTTGTGATATGCTGAGTATTGCAATAACATATATTGCAATTTATCACCTTTTTTCAACTGCAAATTATGTCCACAAAGTTAAATGTTGTCAATATCTGTTTTGTCCAATAAGATAAAGTTATCTCACTTCAGTTATTTTTTGCTGCTAAATGAGATTGTCAAGCATACCAACACTGTCACTAAAACCTGACATAACTGTTGCCATAAGACAATCTGTCTGCGTTTATAAATTAGATGACAATTATTTGCAAACCTTCGACAATCTCTCTGAAAGTGATTGCAGTCAGTCCAAGTCAGACTGCAACTGTTTGCAGAAAGGTTGCCTCCTATCAACCAATCTGTGCAATCTCCTTGCGATCAAAAGTGGCCGTGAGTGTGCAACACCCTCAAGCTCTTGGCAACCATTTAATCACGACAAGCTGCAATTGGTCGCAGAATGTGAAAATATTCGATAAAATCACCAGGCAACCACGATTTTTTTGCTAATGCAAGGAGGCTGCTGGAGGTCCTGTCTTTACTCATGTGACTGAGCTGTTAGCTTGCTCTGAATTAGGAAGTAGCTTTGTCAAGCTAAGTGTGTCCAGTGTTGGATGGTTTTTCAGTTGAGCCGTTTTAATGTAAGTTTGCTCGAATAACGTTATCTCATGATAGTGGCACATGAAATGAGCCCTCTTGATCACAGCATTCCCAAAGAATTGTAATTCTTTAATAAAAAAATAAAAATATTTGGTGTCCCTGTATTGATACATTATTGCTACACAAAATATTGCAATACTATGCTGTATTGTTTTTTTCCCCCCACCACTACTTATTATAAATCTTTGATGGATATGTACTGCAGAGAGCATGTCACATGCAATATTGTATACATTTATTCCATCCAGCCACTTTTACAGCTTCACCCAAGCCCAGTTTCAGGGGAAAAAAAAGGGGATCGTGTGTTTATTATATTCTGTATTTATTATATCCTCTTTTCTATGCTCACTATTTAAAAATTGCAATAAATTGTCTCTTTCATATTCCTTTCTCTATAAGAACATTAGCACATTAGATCACTTACTTGTTAATGATGTAAAACATGCATAAAACATTCATGTCAAATTTAGCCCTATTTCTTACACACTATACAGTATGTTTTTTCTTAACATGATGGGTTGTTATTGTAATGGGATACACACAGGGCCACTCACAAACAACTTGTTTCTGCTGAGCTCTATCACATTGATTTGTATTCATGCTGCCTCTCTGACTATGCAGCATTACAGTCCCCATCAACACCAGCAGCAGCTCTAATATCAACAGTGTTCTCATTTTGACTCTAAATCTGCTTGACCTCAACCTGCTGCTCTTTGTTCTTAAGATGCAAATACACCAACGATTGCAGGACATAAACGCACAAAGAGACCTGCTTGCTCTTGACCTTTTTTTGTTGGTTCAGGCCTAAGGATTCAGACTATAGTAGTAAAAGAGATTGATTGAAGAAAAACGAAGGGTAATAAATAACTGACTACATATCATTTTCTTGAACGTGAAGGGAAAAACTTTCTTGTTTTAACTTGGTGAAGCATTTAAAAATAAATCCAGTGATTCTCACATGACAGTACAAACACACACACACACAAACAGAAAAAAGATGAAGAACTTCACCCGGACATGAGAATGGTGAACTTCACTCGCTCTATCTGATCTCTCTTCACAATAACTTCTCTTGTTGGGAATGGCTTTCCAAAGCGAAGCTCTCCTGAGACCACCATCAATAGCCTACAGTTCTAAATAACACACCTTGATGAACCATTTGTAACCAAAGTGTAAGAGTACAGCCCGTTGTTCAAACACACAAATCCTAAGATCTGCTTATGAATGATCTCCCCAACTGCACGATTCTCTGAATGATCAAAGCCAAACACTGAGAAAGTACATCCATTTAGGCTAAATACTCCAAAATACACCCTAGTTTGGAAACCACTTCATTTGCATTTTAGGTATGACACTTCAGATATGGTTAAAATATCTGAACTTTTTTATTTTTATGTGTTTCCTGGTAATTTCCAGTTAACTGAACTCAACAAGCATCTTATAAATAAAGGAAGACTTAATGCAAGCAACTTTCTTGTAAAAGCATCTTACTGTTGTACTGGTGCCAGCAGGAGCCAACACATTAAAATGAGAAGAGACAGACACACACACACACACACACAAACATACTGAGCAGTCACGTTGTTTTTAAGCTACAGGGACTGAGCTACAAAGCTTGCCCCTGTTTTAACCTGTTTTCTAGCTCTGATCTTGCATTTCTCTGTGTTAAAAACACACAACTCTCCTCCATGAAGCTGTAATCTTTTAATGGATGTGCCATCTCTTTTGTCTGCTTGCTTGGAGACAGACAGACTGACAGAGAGACGGGCAAATACAAAAAGTCTGCTGTCTGAGTCTGCAAGTGGGACACTGGCCTTATTTATGGGTGCTCCTCTAGGATTCCCTAATGGATTCTCCTATTATGAGATGGAAAATGAAAACTCCACGATAATAATTTGAGTACAGTCTGTTTTTAATGCTGTAACTAGCTGGGATGGTCTTTACTTCTTCATAGAGTAGTGCAAACCTTGGGTCAAATTTAGACCAAAACAAAGAAGGTGCATTTTCCCTACAGGCACATAAAATACCAGCAGTTTACAGAAGATGTTCATTTCAAAAACTATTCTAACTTATATAGCTCAGCTTGTGAACAGCAATATAAATTCTTATCTCTAAAGACTACTTCAAACTGGCCACATCATCACGCAAATCGATAAACACTGCAGTGAAAATGCATGTCACATATCATAATCACGATTAAAACAAGCTCACCACACATGAAATCAGTGTCCACACAGAGCCCCACATTAAAAACAGAGACCCACGAAACTTTGTTATCACCAACCTTCTCCAGCTTTTCAAAATGCTCCCGCAGGAACTTCATAGGACGCTCAGGCTTAGCGATGCAGAGGTTCACAATGCACTCTTTGAGGATCTGCTGGATGTTGTGCTTCTGCACGAAAATTTCACAGCCCTTCAAACTCTCGTCTTCTTCCAGAGTGGAGGAGGAGGTGGCCATCTTATCTTTTATCTCTGTGGCAGTGGGAGAAAAACAGGGTGGACCATGAGAGGAGGGCAGGGAAACCAGAATAGGATAGCGGGGAGAACAATGTAGCAGGGGAGAAGAGGGCTGAGGAGAACAGAAAAACAGAAGGAGGGGCAAAACGAGGAGTGTATAATGAGATATGACGGGCACAGGGGAGAGATTTGGAGGGGGATGGATCGTGGGAAGCAGGTGACTTAAGATTTCACCAGTTTTTTATGCTTCTTGCACAGGATATCAGTCAGTAGGCAACATCGTGAGCAGTAGTTGTTGTTGCCAGTTTATTCCCTTTACTAAATAAATTATAAGTATCAACAACAAAACAAGTCCATGGGTCATAGGGTTGGGCGATATTACAATACTGAAGGTCAATAACACGTTTTTTGTTTTTTTGTCATCTCCTGTAATACAGGATTATGTACAAATGTACCTTTTGATTCGTCATGTTTTTCATTTAGATTACCCAAAATGGACAATCTGATCTTGTTATTATTGCCAACAATTTTCAAGTATGTTTGGGGTTTTTTTTTTTTTTTTCCCCAAAAAAGTGTGCCTCTTACTTGTGTCTCTATTTGTGTGCAGGTGACAAGAGAACCCCACAAAAATAGTATGAGGGTATACACCTCATGTTGGGTTAAATTAATTACCAATGCAGGTCCACTGGACCACGGCCTATGTTTCTTGGCGGATGAATTTGGCTGAACATTGAAAGAGTGGAAAAAGTGGTGCTTTTATTTGTGAAAGTACTTCAGCAGGTGGAGGCAATGGGAATTATATAACAGCACATGACTACTAACAAATACGAGCAGCCTTTGTCAGACTGCAGATAACTATGCAATGTGTCTCATGGCAAGACAGGAAGCTGGGCAGGTGCAGCTAGCTAACCTAGTTCACTACCCTGAATCACTTCCTCAAATGGAAATCACGTTAACCGGATTGTTATTTCTGCAGAATAAACCAGACTCGGGCATGACTTTGAGGATGACATCAGGCATCTGCAGCTTCCTTCACAACAAACACAACAGCAGCGGTGTCCGCACGTCACAGTTTTAGCGGTGTAAACTGTGGCGCTTGTGATGAAACCGAACACCTGCTCGTCTGCATTCAATACACAGCTAACACAGCCAGAGTTGCTAACCTTACAATGACAACCAAACCACAATGAAGGGGGAATTACGGCGACAGCCGAAAGCATCACGAACCCGGTCTCAACCCCTCCACCGCTATTTCTCACGCACGGTTTAGTCGCTTCTCTCGCTCGTGTCCCTACCGTTATTTGTGGAGGAGAAAACACCTCGCTGGTTGGTATGAGATTGATGATGTGCCGCTCGTTAGCTGGGATGCTGCTGCTGTTGCTTCTGCTGCTGCCTCTTCCTCAGCTATACCTCTCGCTCGCTCTGCGTCAGTCTCGATGACGTCAGTCTGTCATCTCCTCGACCGCAGCGGCGCTCTCTCGAGGCCAGCGAGCACGCGGCGGCACATTTACAGGTGAAACACCCTTAAAGGAAACATCCACCTAAAAAAAAAACAAACTGCATTCTGTCATTTTTATTATTATTATTATTTGCTTACGTGCTATGTTTATTTCCCAGCATGAACGTCTCCATCTTAGACTGTGGCGCTACATCCTCACTGCTCTGCAGCTACAGCCTGTCGTGATGTATATGTATGTTTTTCTATCACATAACACTGAATTTAAAGTCTCAGATAACGTTAAACCATCCTGAGCCTACAAACTGAGACACTATTTCTGTGTCCAACCCCCCCCAACAAATGCCACCTGGTTTTGTTTTAGGGTATAAGTATGTCAAGAGTCCTGCATTGTAATGTAAATGTTTCTTATATAAAACCTCCACCTTCCCTCAGACCTTTGAGAGCTCTTATTTGCTCTCAAGGGTCTGAGGCTCTTCTCAGCTTTGTTTTGTGCCTTCCAACATTGTTCACTCATTCACTCACAAAGCCTCACTACTTATAATACTGACTTGTTTGTGTTATGTCCATGTTTTTGTGTTAAACAAACAGGTAATTATTGGCCTTTGCTCTGTGTCTTTCTCTCTCTCTCTCTTTTCATGGCCTTTGACACTAGTGTACACAAGTAGCACACATAGCTTTCTAATTATATACAGCTGTGGTCAGAAGTTTGCATCCACTCATCATGGGCATGAATATCATGGTAATTTTGAGCTTTTAATGATTTCTTTGAACTATTATTTTTCCAGGGTGGAATGATTGTACAGCATACATCTTTAATGACAAGTTTGAACTTATTTTGGATTTTCTCTAATCCACACAGGGTCAAAAGTATAAATACAGACTTAAATATATTCATACAACACCACTAATATTTGGTAAATGTCCATTACCAAGTTGCACCTCAACCAGATGCTTTTGGTAGCCATCAACAGGCTTCTGGCATAATTCTGGCTGGATATTTGACCTCTCTTCTTGGCAGAATCAGTAGAGTTCATTCAAACTGGTTGGTTTCCTGGCACAGACCCGGCCTTTAAGCATAGTCCTCAAATTTTCAATAGAGTTGAGGTCAGGCCTTTGGGAAGGCTTTTTCAGAAGCTTAATATTAGCCTGGTTTATCCATTTCAAAACCAGTTTTAATGTGTGTTTGGGATCATTGTCCTGTTGGAACACCAAACTGTGTCCAAGTTTCAACTCTCTAGCTGTTGATTTGAGGTGAAGCTGAAGAATTTGGAGGTAGCCCTCCTCCTTCATTATTCCATCCACTTTGTGTAATGTACCAGTACCACCGACAGGAAAACAGCCCCAGAGCATGATGCTACCACCACCATGCTTGACTGTTGGTACAGTGTTCTTAGGTTTGAAAGCCTCACCTTTACTCCTCCAAACATACCTCTTGTCATTGTGACCAAATAGCTCAATCTTTGTCTCATCTGACCATAAAACTTTTTTCCAGAAGGCATTTATTTGGCTTGTCCATGTGAGCAGCTGCAAATTTCAGCCGAGCTTGAAGGTGTCGATTTTGGAACAGGGGCTTCTTTCTTGGTCATCACCCTCCCAGTCCACGATGATGTAAAATTCGCTTCACTGTGGAGAGTGATGCTGGTGTTCCAGCAGTTTCCAGTTCAGGGTAGGCTTGAACATTGGCCATCTAAACCTAATAAACATGGTCTTCTTCCAGACACATCCAAATAACTTGTACTTATGTACAGTTGTGTCAACTTATGATCTTGTTGTTGTTGTTTAGAAATAGCTCCAAGAGACTTTCCCAACTTGTGTAAATCTACAATTCACCTTCTCTTCACTGAGCTCCTTCGACTTTCCCATTGTTCCAAGTAATGGTCAGTCCAGTGAATGCTGTCAAACAAATCCTTTTTTTCATCCTGGCAAAGAGAAACTACCAGTTGTAGTCAATCATGATCACTAATGAGAAGTTAATAGGCCTTGGCCTTCAGCACCACTTATTAAAGGATTTAAGTGAGTGTACGTATATATTTGAGTCTGTATGTATATCTCTTGATGCATGCTCAATAATCCAGGTAAAAGAATCCCAAAAAGCTGAATCTGTTCATCTGGATGTAGCGTTTTCAGTGGGAGAAACGTTTCGTCACCTCCTGGTGACTTCTTCAGTCTCAGCTGACTGCAGGCTTCCCCAACCTTATAAAACAGTACATTGCATAATGACCGAAACCAGCACCATTGACTAACAAAGGGCCATGAGGTCAGTTTCATGATCATTAATATGCAAATTGTCATGACCATTGATCAATGGCCATGAGTACTATTCACAGAGATTGGGGAATGGCTGCGATCACAGCATTGTAAGATGGTGACAGATGTACCCTTAGGCCCCCT
>VUQS01058344.1:5032-21853 GCA_015108495.1 Heterochromis multidens | reverse complement strand
ACTTTAAACATGGCGCCCGGCCGGCGTGTGACTGAGAGAATGAGCCAACTGGTGGATTCAGTGGCCGAGGGTCGCCCCCCACCCCACTCCTCTCCCTGGCTGGGTGGGTGGCATATGGTGGCCCAGGCAGGGACCCCATTGGTGTCACACACACACACACACGCATACTGAGAGACATACAGAAGGCCTGGAGCCACCCAGGCTGGACCCACGATCACCGTGGGAGACACAGTGTCACCAAGCCTCTGACAGAGGAGGGGTTTTGTGTATGTGTGTGGGTGATCCCACCTTGGAAGTAACCCCCTCCCTCCTGAGAACGTCAGCCACTGCCCGCCACATCACATCCCCATGGTGACTCCGCTGTTGTCTCTGCTCATCAAAATTAGAGAGATTTACCTCTGCGTGCACACACAACACATGCACACACACAGAGCCAACAGGTGGCAGGCCTTGCTCGGCACAGCAGGCCCACTTCAAAGGTTAAACATACAGCGGACCGCCTACCCCTTCTCTGCCATTCTCCCAAGGGAGGGCACAAGAAAGTGAGGAAAAAAGAGGGGAAAACACAGAAATGAGAAAAAAAAAAACAGTGTCAGGGAGCATGAGGCATGGTTTTGTAGATGCCCGGTGTCCACAGTGGCTTAATAAATATACACAAAGAGTTAAAAGTCAGATACACATGACATGAAAGCAAGACACTGAAAATGTTTTTCTTTTTAGTCAGACTTACTCAGACATGTGTCTTGTAGACATGTGTCAGTCAACAGCACAGACTTGAGCTTATCACAGTCAAGTTTCCCAGACTTTGTCTTCGTATAAGATAGGTTACAAGAATGTAGCCTGACTCACTCAGAGCTAACAATACCAAATAAATACCACTTTACAAGAACAGTGATATACGGAGTACCGCCTCAGCACACCGAGCTTATCAAAAAGGGAAAGTTGAAGCTGCAGTGGAAAAATCTGTTGTTCTAGTGTAAACAACAGAATCCACAGCTTTGTCCTGTCCAGAATCAGTTTTATTGTTTTACTGTTCATTAAACACAGTAATATTTTCTCTGCACTTATGAAGCTATTTGTTATCAAAATAACTGAATTCTAAAATATTAAAAATCTAATCAGGTACACTACGGGCCAGTCAACCTCTTTTCGAATGCACATCAGGAATGACATTCCAGCCACATCTGATTTTGCCTTCAGAATTATTGAAAAAAGGGATTTTTTTAAATCGATGCACACACCTGAAACATCCGTCAGTAAATTCTCATGCACAGAATCGGACTCAAAAGAGACGTAAGAGTTGTTCTGATTGTCTCTGTAAAATCATGTGGTATGCACGAGGGGCTGCATGTGGCTGAGTGTTGCCGTGGCCTCATGTTGCCTATAAGCTGATAAGAGCCAAGGCAATTCTAGCAATACTCCCCTCGTCCTCCCAATCCTCCCACCCAACCTCACTTTCTCCCTCTCTCTCTCTCCCTCTAGCAGCCTGGCTGCTTCCAGCCTGTCTGGTGCCAAGACTCAGATTTCAGAATTTCCTTCTACAAGCCACATTTAGAGCAGCCAGCGTACTCTGTGCATGCGTGTCTTTGCGCGTGTGAGTGAGCGCGTGAGTTTGTGTGACTTTCTCCTTTCGCAGTCTACCTCTCTGACTCCCCACCACCCTGTTTTCACAGAGCGCCGTCCTTCTGGTGCTGGTCTTGCTTTTTCTGCATCTCTCCATCCATCTACCTCCAGTTACTTTGTGGAGACAATCACTGTAATACACGTCAAGTCATATGAATATTTATTTGTTCCTGTGTGGTAGTAAATTCAGTTAGAAATACACCGACAAAGGCACATTAATGTGTTCTCATAGGAGTGGACCATAGCGAGGAGTTTGAGTGAGTGACATTAGAGACTGAAAGTCAAAACACTGGGATTGGATGGCACGTGATAGGTTGAGTGGGAAAAGGGGTGAGAGGAGAAATGGGAGGTGGTGTGGATGGAGATAGAGAGGGATGTTAAGGTGATTTTAAGAAAGAAAGGAAAACAAAAGAAAGGTAATGATGGCTTCTTGGGTCCTGTACCGGGTCTCTTTTAATGACAAACCTTTTGCACAGCTCTGGACTTTAAAGATATGGCTTACTTGTCCATATCTATTTGGAGTGTTCTATTTGCTTCACTTTGCATTACTGTAATTATATTGTCTGCTCCTTACTGTCAATAGATCTTTCTTTGTGCTGCTGTAGCTAATTTGAGCAGCACTCCCTGTAATGTCCTTTTCTGGCACGTGGGCTCACACATGCATACTTTGCAATAGCACCACCACCACATAAGCACTTTTTGTGTGTGTATTAAAGACATCTTCCACTGTTTACAGTTTATTTTTAACATTTTTCTCATTGCATCCTCGTTCCTATTTGTCTTAACTAATCGTACATTACCTCGTTACAAACATTTGCGCAACTGTTTTAAGTTTTTCTTTGAGTTACTTATACAGCTAATGGCAACAATTTGTTACCATATGACAAGAAGAGGAGGCAAACTAATTGTGTGTGAAAGACGAGGAAACAAAGGAAGAGAGGGGAAGTGCAAAAATGTGTCGGAATCAAAGCTGGTGATGGTGAGGGAGACGAACATGTTTTCATTCCCAAGCCTGACAAAACTGAACCGCCAGAACAAGAACAGCTGTTGTGGCTGCGCATGGATTTGTTGCTAGAGAATATATTATTATTATTGACATGATGGGGGAATCTATCAGGTTGGATAGATTCATTGAAGTTGCTGTTTATCCACTCTGCTACCAGGTTCTCTGAAATGCCCTTCTGAAAACCACTGCTGGTATTTGCGTGCTTGTGGTTGGCTTTTAGCTGGCTCAGAAAATCCCAAATGCTTTAACCAACAATTATTTACAATTTCTTTAAATAATAGGTTTTCCTATCTTGACTTTCAGTCACACAGTTAAGTAAATGTCTAGACCCTGTTTCCATGTTTTTGTTTACATCTGACTCACTGACTGGAGGCCAAAGCTGTTTTTGATATGGTTTGATAAAGCGGATGCTGCATGTATGTGTGTTTGCAACTTGGGGGTGTTAATTTTTTTGTGGGCCTAATAGAGTCTCACACCAGCATGCTTGGTGTATTTGATGTGGGACTGATCAAGGGCCAAGCGTGGAGCTTGGCTTTTTGATTGAGACTTTTGGTTTCTCAGAACAACTGCTTCCTGCTTCCCAAAAGACTGGTAAAACAGTAGGAAATTGTATGCAGTAGTCCCTGTCTGGATTTGTTCAAGTTCAAGTAGGTTCAAGTATGGTTATTTGTGTGTTGTGAGTCTGAGTTTGCACATCTGGGTCTTCATGTTTATTGTTGGAGAAACTGTAGTCTTGGTCCATAAGCAGTGCCCTGAAGGTGGTTAAGGTGTTGCTAAGATTGAGGACATGTCTGGTATGTGCCACTTTATAACAGAAACAGCATCAGTGTAGATTTTAAACAACTTTAACTGTAATTTTTTCAATCAGTTTTAATATGTTGCTCATTGTTTTAGTGAATTACAGCATTTTAATTAGAATAAGAATAAGAATAACTTTATTGATCCCAAAGGGAAATTCGTATGTCTGACATAGCTCATCTGCTAGTTGAATGAGAATTGTAAAGCCTGATGGCTGTGGGTGCGAATGATTTTCTGTAAACAGGAGTCTTCCAGTTGTGGTCTGATCTGCCAAGTGGTGGTAAGGCAGTAGCTCTGTAACCTTCTTTGACATTGGTGTACAGCAGATCAAGGGTTTTATTTTCTCTGGTAGGACAGTCAACAAATTGTGTGAATCCAGTCAGGTGGGAGGAGAGGGAATTATTATTATTGTTATTATTATTGTTATTATTAAGTCTTTTATATGTTTTGGGCAAATTTGCCCAAACTTTGAGCTAAAGTTTGGGCAAATTATCTAATTTATCTGAGCTGTCCAAGCAAGAACGTTCATGTTCAGTCACCACTAAGGCAACTGATTGGATGGTCATCAGTATACAGTATGATTAAACTACTGTGCGAAAGTCTTGAGACACCCCTCATTTCTTAATATTTTGGTTGAAAAATGGGAAATGGGTGCAGTGATTTATTGAAACATCTGCAAACATACATGAAAATACAGTATATAGGGCAAAAACAGATTTTGTACAATTCTAATGAGCTTGAAAGTCAATATTTGGTATGACCACTTTTATTCTTTAACACAGCCTGAACTCTCTTAGACAGCTTTCTTGTAGTTTAAGTAGTCTTCAGGAATAGTTCTCCAGGATTCTTGAAGGACATTCAGAGCTCTTCTTTAGATGTTGGCTGACTTTTGTTCTGTTCTCTGTCAAGATGATCCCACACTGCTTCAATAATGTTGAGGTCCAGGCTCTGGGGAGGCCAATCCATCACTGATAGTGTTCCACTGTGTGTTTTTTGATCCTGGTATGCTTTTAATGCATTGGCAGTGTGTTTGGGATCATTTACGTGCTGAAGAATGATGCCGTTGCCAATCTGACACTTTCCAGATGGTATTGCACAGTGAAGCAAAATCTGATGGTACTTTTCTATGTTCATAATTCCATCAATTTTTAAAAGATCCCCAACACCACTGGCTGAAATGCAGCCCCAAACCATGACAGATTCTCCACCATGTTTTACAGATGGCTGTAGACACTCACTGTTGTACCTCTCTCCTGACCTCCTCTGTACATATTGATTATGATTTGAACCAAGAATTTCAAATTTGGATTCATCACTCCATAAGACCCGTTGCCACTGATTTTCAGTCCAGTTCTTGTGTAAATAGGTACATCTCAGCCTTTTCTCCCTGTTTCCCTTCCTTAAGAATGGCTTCTTGACAGCCACCCTTCCACTGAGACCATTTCTGATGAGGTTTTAGCGAACAGTAAATGGATCATCTAAAGGCCCAGATGCATCTCTCAGGTCCTGTGTCAGGTCTTTGCTGAATTTTTTGCTATTTCTTAAGAATATGACCTTCAGATACTGTTCATCTGCTTCCGATTGTCTATTTTTTCAACAAGCTGCTTATAACAATATGCCTAAAGATACAGTTTTAAATTGGTTATTTTGCTAAGTCATCTGTCATGTGTGATGCAACACTGCTTCATCCCTTGAGTTAGGTGCCTTTTTTCTGCTTGAATTATTCATAGGTCAGTGTTAAGTAGCTACCCAAAAAAAAAAATTCCTTTGAAAATGGTCAGAAAATGGTCAGACACAAGGGCTGGACTGAAAATGTGTGAAAAGGCAGCCAATGTCCAAAGAAAAACTTTGAAAGACCTTCAGAAAGCCTGGAGAACTACTGCTCGACCACTTTAAAAAATGACAAGAAAGTCTGACTGCTTGGAAGCAAAATATAAAGAAATGAGGGATGGCTTAAGACTTTTGCACAGCACTGTAGCTTCTCTAAAGGTGTTCCTACATACGTTCATCATAAATTCTGTTTCTGAGACACTTAATTGTTAGGATTTGATTTGATTAATTTTTTTTAAATAGCTCCATTCATAATACGTTTCATCTCTCTGTCTAGGGTAGGGGCCATGTCATTGAGGAATGACATCCCCATTTCATGTGTAGGATGCAACATCCCTTTGAAAGCACAGAACACACACACAGCACATTACACATACCCTAATGTCGTCAGAGAGTGATGGGGCACCATCGTGCCGACAGAAAAAAGTCGACTGTTCCATCTCAGGCGAATAACAATAAGCCTAGGGCTGGATTCCAGTGGGCTTTCTCTTTGAAATGGGATACCAGCACACGCATTACAAATATATCTCTTGTTTTATCTTCCGGGCCAGGCCCATGGAAAAATTATTCCAAATACCTGCCGCGCTTTATCTGGAACCCTGGAATAGGTTAGACCCAGCCGGGAACACGAGGATGTCTAAAATAAGGCCTCTATTACGGGATGGAGTGGAGATGGATGGGATGGAGCGGGAAGGGACGGGGATCGGGGGTATTTTAGGTGTATTGGCCATGTGAAAAAGGCCTTGTTGCGGGGGCTTGGAGCTGCTTTAAAGTCTACAATGCAGGCCGCTGTCAGCTGTTGTACAAACTGCGTGTGTTGGGGGAGGGTTTGTGTGTATGTATGCATGCTCATTTGGGCTCACACGCCCATTGTGGAGCAGGAGTATAAATAAAATTTTTCCTACAGATGTTCTCACCTTTACAAATCTGTTCTTGGCCTGTGTGATACTTCTTGGCATGTGTCATGATGGCCCAAACTAACAGATTTATTTACAGTAGTTTCCTCAACCAATGCCTGCTCTTATGAAGCCATTTCTTTTAAAGAATATCTTCAGTTTAACTGATTATGTTTTCTTAGACCTCACACTGAAACCTAGCAGTTGTCTTTTAAAATATGTATAAAACTAATCGGTATGGCTACTTAGTGGGTTTTGATGCCTGAATATTGATTATTAAAATGATGATTCAGTGTTGAGAATTTAGGAAATACTGGGAAATATAGACAATAAGGGGATAAAGAGTAAGAGTAACACAGCAATAGAAAGAAGGAGAGTAGTTAGACAGAGCGGGGAGGAGGTGATTAGAAGAGGAACAAGTTCATAAGATATCAGGAGTGGTGTACTAAACAGGAGCTAGAGCTGTTGAAAAGGCATCCTTGAGGAATTCATTTATCTTTCTGCTTCTCTTTGGTGGGACCCGACACAGAGTTTATCACCATCGCCTGTAGAGTCCTGATGACATTTCCTTCAGCAGCTTAGTGTGTGTGAGCACTACTTGCCAGAGTCTCCCTAGAAACACACTGTCATCCACATAGTTCCCATGGCAGAATGGAAAGGGACAGTATAATCGTCATGCCAGTCATGCCAAGAAACTATCACCAAGAGATGGTGATCTTTTTGACAAAAGATGTGATGTTAGAAAACAGCGCTGGCAAACCGGCTACTAGGCTGGCATTGCCAGCTTAGGATGACTGTGTACTAACTGTGAGTGAGAACTGATAATGTCATCATGGTGCCCATCTGGCAAATCAGTGTAATTTATCGCCATGCCTTTGATCATTGGTTTTTTAGTCCCCTCTCCCACAGGGTAATAGTAATAGAGCCTAGCGTTAATTAGGCCACAAAATCAAGCTCAGCCTCAATTTCTGAGCTGATACACTTCTGTGCATCAGATCTCATATAGAGTGAACTAATTAGGTTGCTTTAGCCTGCCCACAGATGTGCACCTGCAAGCCGATTTGCAACCCTGTTTCTGACCAGTCACTGTCACATGCATTGCCACTGATGTGAACTATCTTCTGCATGGGGGTATTGCTGGTACTCTCCTTACTGCTGGCTTTCTATGAAAACTACACATTAGATTTGTTTCATGCATACTTTTCTGTTTTCCCTTGATTTTTGTTCCTCTAATACTGTAACAACTGGTCATGATTCCAGTGACCTTTTCCAAAGATGTAAGCTATTATGGTAAGACTTGAGAAGTGATCACGTGGTACATTTTGTACTCTGCATCTTTTCTTTCCCCTCTTTCTCCTACAGTATAATGTATTGCACCAGATGTCAGGTTATGTTTCTTTTTCTCACCTATCACTCGTTTCTCTTACACACCCATCTCTCCTGTAGGGCTGACTCGGCCAAAATGACGCAGCCCATGAGAGGGGACCAGGCCCACCAGCCGGTCTCAGCTCGCAAGTCTGCCAGCCTGTCCTCACCGAGCGCAGCTCGCCGCCTTTACCGCAATTTGTCTGGAAAGTTCCGCGTGGGCACCAACCCCCCTGCTCTGGAGGACAGTGTGGTGTCAGGACGGGGAGGAGACAAGGAGAGGCTGCGCAAAACCACCATAGTAAGTCAGAGAGAGAAAGAGAGGGAAAAAATAATAAGCCCAGGAACATTGTAATCTAAAAATAGTCCGGAAAAGTACGTTGACTTGGTTAGTCTAAGAACGTCAGGTATTGACGTTGCACGCCCATCTACTTATTGTATAGCAACACAGAAAGTATGAAGAAAAATGGTGTTTGTGCAAAGAGGGTACAATGTTTGCACCGTTCAGCATTCACATTCAAGTATGATAACAAGAGCTTTCCTATTCATTTGTATTCATTTTTAACTCAGTGTGAGCTTTCTTTTATACCACAGTTTCAGAGTAATGAAGCTCTGTTTGAGGCAGTGGAACATCAAGAGTTGGACCTGGTACAGCTCCTTCTCTCACAGTACAGTCTAGAGGAGCTGGATCTCAACACTCCTAACAGCGAGGGCCTCCTGCCTCTTGATATTGCCATCATGACCAATAATGTGCCCATGGCTAAGCTTCTGCTGCGAGCCGGTGCCAAGGAGAGCCCCCACTGTGAGTAGAGAAGCAATGCGTACTTGCTGTTACTGGTGATTTAAGATGATAGTAATGTTAATGAAACAAATAAAAACTGCAGTTTCTATTTGATTTTTTTTATCAGCACACCTGCTCCATAGCATTCTGTTTTGATAGAGAGCACATACTGCATACACACATGCACACACAGTATTGTGGTCACTGTAATTGGAGTTACAATAATTAATGTACAAAACAAATGTACAGATTTAGCATTTTTAAGGGTGGGGAGAGAAAAGATAAAAAGAAACAACAGCTGTGCATTATTTTCCACATCAGCACTATATGAAATATGAAAAAAGTTTTTCTTTTGTTGGAATAGGACCTAAACACACTCAAGAACAATGCAGTTTTACAGAATTAGATAGTTACAGTTAGAATATGAACTAAGTATTTACAAGCATTTAACTGACTTGGACTCATTTCCCCAGCTCTAACTCAAGCCTTCCTCTTTGTCTGCATGCACTTGAACTGAGCACTCACTTCTGTGTTCTCAAAACAAATCAAGAGATATTGCTGCAGAGGCAATTGTCATTAGGTTTTGTGTCTTTGCCTTGAACAGACAACTTATCATGGCAGTTTTAATTAGTTCTGGAAGCCTAATTTGTGCTGTGCTCCCACACTGGAGACTGGAATTACCAGCGCCACTTCAGTAAGCGCTTTGAAGTCAGGGGAGCGTTTCTCCCAGGGAAGTGATCAGAAGTCAGCAAGACTCTGAATGTGGGATTTCCCATTGTTACACTGTAGGTCCCTCGGATTTCCTTTCTCTCTTTCAGTCTCATTCATCGCTGTCCTGTAGTTTGTGTTATTTCTCTCTCTGCACTTTTCTGCAGGTACCTCTAGCTCCAGAGCTGTGTGTTTCTGATCTTCTGTTACACACAACCAACCTGTTATTGTTTCTCAAATGCTGATTTTTTTCTGTCTTCCATTTCCACTCATGCCAAGTAGTTGAGGCAGAGGATCGCACTCCCATCCACCACCCTAGTTCTGTTTGGAGGTTGATTAAGGGGGAACTGTTGTATTGAACCAGCAATATCAGCGTCAAATAAATGAACTGCAGGTGTTAAGTTATTACACAGTCTCCTTTCATTCACACCAGTAATGGATTTATCCTCAATCTATTGACAGTTTCACACATCTCATTCTGCTTTCTGCTGCCAGTAAAAACATATTAAAGGCAATATGGGGCGGTAATCATGATGCAATATTAGTCATCTGCGTAAGCACTTTTAATTGTCTGTGATCTGGTGAGCCTCCGCTCCCTTCCTCTGTTAATGATTAGAACTCGCCAGTAAGGCTCCTAGGCTGTTTGTGTTTGTACTTGTACACACACAAACACATACACACACACACACACACACACACACACACACACACACACACACACACGTTTTTTGGTTTTATTTTTTTTTCAAGAGCTGAGCCAGACGTCTTATAAAGGTATCATTAAATTGAAAACACTTGAATGGAAAGTGGTGTTTACTAAAGTTTACTGTTTGATTTTGCTCCCTCTCCAGAACCCAAATAACTCACAAGACAGCGAGCTGTGTGTGCATGTGCGTGCATCTACAAAAGACATAAATAGAGAAACAAAAGAAGCAAACAACAGGACATAATGAAAGTCAAAGCTTTCCTTCTATATTTTTCTAGAAGATACTCAAACTCCATCTGAGGATAATTGACATGATAGATAATGCAGACTTTTCCTTGAACTTTAAAAGGAATTGATTATGGTGCTTATTGTTATTGCCATGCTTGACTACACAGTGTGTGGTTACCAGAGAGACAAGGGCAGGCAAAGACAAACACATTCTCAAAAGCAACTTCATCTTCACACTATTAATCCCTCAGTGGCTCTCAATATCCAAAGCCTTAATGTGAAATAAGGACAAATCAAGACACACATACACATTGGTGACAGCTTCTGGGCCTTTTTCTAAGCCTGGAAGAGCTGGAAATATAAATCAAAATGGACCAATATTGTTGTTATTATTGTTTTTATTATTTCCATCCAAGCTATGGTTCAGGTCCAAGGATCCTTAGTAATAATTCTATCCTAACCTGATTCAACCCTGACCTTCACATTATCCCTTTGAAAAACGACAAGCTACCTTCAGGTTTTCACACAAGTGCCTGAAGGGAACAACAAAGGTGACACCCAGAAGAGACACTCAGATTGAAAAGAGAAGCTCCCAGCCACTGAGGAGACACAGAGAGAGCCGCAGAATTAAACACCCAGATGGACATTTTGACACGGAGCTTTAAACTTACTGTCAACAGTGGAATCTAACGCTCAACAGTGGAATCTACAATGAACAAACACAGGCCACACAGACTAAACATAGACACACACCAGTCCCAAACACCCCAAGAAATGACCAGCCACTGAAGAAGGAGTACAGTATTCAACTGTCCTCTTTGACCTTAACAGCTTTACATTGCTTGTTCTGTACTTTTATTTATAGCGATCTGGATGCATTTGCAACCGGAGCACCTTTGATTTCTGTGTTATGTCACTAGTCACTATCACTAACCGCTCGGCCATGGTTTGAATGTTTTCACTGGGAGTTACATCCCATCTACTATAGCGATGCATTTTAAACATCATTCTTCACAGTGTTTTTGTGGCACCCCTCTCCCCTTTGAAAATATCTTCTGGTTGTAGTATACTGCGGCATATTATATTTTTAGATCAGTTTTTCCACACGTTTTGCAGAAAAATAGTTTTACAATGGCACTTTAAAACAATGCCTATGCATGTTCCCACCATTTTGTTTTCCCTTATAACCGCATATGAAGAACACTCCTCCCTCTCTCACCCCTCTCACTTTCATTGCCCCATTTTCTGTGTCATTTTCTAGGTGATGTCATCCCCAAAGACAGACTGCTTAGTTACATTAAATGCTGTTTATTGTGGAATCTGCCACAGCAATTTGGCAAACAAAGACATTAAAAAGAGTGGCCTGCAGAAGCAATTTGCAACGTTGCAGGCGATGGGTTTCTAGCAATATCAGTGTGTGCATTGCTGAATCACTTAATAAAATATAGGGTGAATAATTTTGGGTGAACACCTTTGTTCCTGGAAACACGCACAGATTTAATAGTTCTAATCAAAAAAGTAATGCTCGAACAGGAGAAATTTCTCCATCCCCTGTGCTTATTCAGCTTTCTTTTCCATTTACTCTTTGAATTTTGGTTGGAAAGCCAGCCCCACTCAAATGTATACTCCAGCATTGCTTTGCTTTGTCCTTTATTTGCCAGTTGTCTGTCTAAAATAATTTTTTTTTAATGTGGTTTTGCAATAATGGTGTCACATGTGATAAAATTCTGCTCCTTTCAATACTAAAATCATACACTGACATTCCCTATCTGACTGTGTCTCCCATTTCCCTCTTAGTTGTGAGTCTGGAGGGCCGAGCAGTTCATTTGGCCACTTTGGTGCAAGAGGCTGAGCAGCGAGTATTGGAGCTACAGCCCCAGGTGTGGAATGAGGGTCCCGGTGAGCGGGAGGGATCTGAGCGTGAGCGGCAGCTAAAAGCTTGGGAGTGGAGGCTCCGGCTCTTCCGACGCATGCAGACAGGCTTTGAGCATGCCAGTAAGGCTTCAAGTTGATTTCGATTTTTTTTTTTCACGTGCTAAACAGCCGATGAAAGTTTGCCGCCTGCATCGTTCCTGCAGTCCAGCAGTCATCTTTGATTTTGCTTAAAAATGCACCCCTCTTTTTTTTCTTTTTTTTTTTCCTCTGCTGTCATTCTGTCTGGGCTGACTTAATGGCTTCCACACTGGCAAGCCTAACACACAACTATGTGAGCATGTATGTGTGTGCACAAACATAACACGCCTTTATTCCTGCTTTAATTTTTTATAGGCATTTCGTGACACGCTTAGTGGCAGACAGCTACCCCCCCTCCTCCGGAAAGCAGACACTCCTCCCTTGTACCCACACCAATGTGCATTTTGATGTGAAAAAAAGATCTTTTCCCGCCTTTTAATTCTACATTACTCATGTAATTTGATGGGCATGTGTGAATGCACATGAAAATAATAAACCACATGTCAAAGGTTAATGTTTATGCTGTTATATTCACAATGAGAATCAATGACGTCCCTCTTCAGTGTTAAGTTTATGTCGGTTTGTGAAGATTTTAGGGTATAGATGCAGCATTGCTGTGTTTAAATTGCTTCAATTTTACCACCATCCACTATTTCACTACATATCAAACCTTTTTAAACTGAGGAGTGCACTGTGCACAGGCCAGAAAGCCTAAAAGATGCCATTTTATTAAGCTGACTGTTGTATATTCTTGGCTATAAAATGCTGTATAGAGTAGGATCATAGTCTGTCTTTTCCTGTTTCCCTCTCTGCTTATTTACTCGGCCATCTTTCTGGTTCTCTGTCTATCCAGATCCTCCAGATGCTCCCAGTGTAGTTTCCCTGTCTGTCAGCAGCAGCACCAGTCTAAAAGTTGACTTCCAGGAACCTCTCTGTGTCAACTCTGCTGTGGTTACCAAATACAAAGGTCAGCCGTCACATCAGACCAACCACTTCATTTAGAGCAAACCACTCAGTATTACAATATGAAGAGTTAAAAGTGGACCTCTTAGGTTCATTCCCAGCTCCGTGCTTTTATTCTTGGACTCTACGAGAGTAGCTTTGCATGGCTCACAGTTAAAAATCCTTATTTATCCTATACCTGGCCCGAAGCCCCTCAGTTGGTCCTCTGTCTGAAACAAGCTGTTTTAACTTTCTTTGATTGGCAGCCCATGGGGAAAAAATTGGACAGCAGGTGGGTGGGACTTCTGTGCTATAGCTGCTTGCCTGAGATGACCATATTAAGGATATCTACTCTCTCTGACATCATAAAGCTCATAGGGATCTCTTGTGCATACATCTTATTTGAAACTTGTTGTGGGCATGTTCAGTATAAACATTCACAACTTTAACAGGATATGAATTAAAGAAAACAAGGAAAAGCAAAGTAGGTCCACTTTAAAGTAATGACTAATGTTTGCTAACTAATGAAAAACATTTGTATTTGTGTATGTTTGAAGTGAGCTGGAGCAGCAATCCTTCATTTAGTCCTCTGCTGGGTGAGATGATAGTGGATGATACCGCTCAACTGCAGTGCAACATTACTGGACTAACATCTGTAAGTTCCGCCAGCACATCTGTTTTTTTGTTTGTTTTTTGCATCCATGCACATTTTACTCCTCTAACCCACTTTCACCAGGTCAAGCAGTCTATATCCTTCCAACTTGCAGATAAAATAGATGCCATCACACTTTATTATAGCACTTAAAGCAACACTAAGCTGCAGCTTCTCCAGCTGTTGGTGCTGACCGATAAAACATTTTGTAGCTATTCTCTCACATGAAGGCCCCTGATATGATTACGCACAAGCCCGGAGCATTTGCTTGGGCAACATTTGAAAGCATTTTCCAAGTGATTCTTCTTTACCATATATGTTAAACTTTACACACAGGAAGCAGTAACCATCAAACCCATAGCAATATATTTGAAAGACTTAAAACAACTGGAAAACAGTTTATTTATTAGTTAAAAGTCTTTGCTCCTGACCATTCATAAGCGACATTTGCAAGACAGCCTCCAAAATGATAGAAACAGCAGCTTGGTAGCCTGCCACCTGATTTATGGGTGGCATTTTTAAGCAGGCATGTAGACAAATAGACACTTCACTGGTTGTCAGTTATTATGTGAGAGAAGACCCTTCCCCCATTTAAGACCCCTGCTACCAGCCAAAGCTCACTCCTGTCACAAGACAGGGGTCAAGGCAAGGCCAGTAAGTTTTGGCGGCTGGTGTGATTGATCTGGCTGAGAAAGGAGAGACAGAGGCTGGCTGTCTGCACGCTGAGAGACAGAGAGCTCCACATGCACGCTCAGATGCGCTCATCTCCACACATACATATGTATGCAGATGCTCATTTACAAAATCACTTCCTTTTTGGTTGTAGCTGCATGCAAGCAAATTCTGCTGTAACTGTCCTATCTCCTGTCCTCCCAGGGGACCTATTACTATGTGCAGGTGTCAGCGTATAACATGAAGGGCTGGGGGCCTCCAAAAGTTTCCACTCCAGCCTGTGCTGCACCTTCCAGTAAGTGTCTTATTTTTTTGCATAAATATGAGTATTTTAAAGCCCATGTCTAAATTTTACACGAAGCTAAACCTAAAGCTCCAAATTTAGAATGATTTCAAAACGTGCCCCTTGCTCGACAGGATTTTGGCTTGCCTCGCTAAATTAACAACTATGTTTTTTTGTGTGTGTGTGTGTCCTGCATAACTGATTTTTGACGCTGTCTCTCACATAAAATGACTTGGACATTGCCTAATTTTGCTAATTGATTTTGTCACTCCGGCATCATTCCAACTTTGCTCTGACATCATTAGAGGGATGACAGCTGGACTCTCCTCCAGCTCTGCCAGAATGGCTGGGTGGGTTGTGGGACCCTCACTGCGGATGTTAGTGAATGTAACAGTAGCCTCAGGATGCTGCTTGGGCCCGGCTGCCAGAAGAAGCTGCCCGGGTTCAGCCAAGAAATTAACCGTGGAGTCATGTGCAACAGCTGAGGTGTTGACCACTGAAGCTCTGACCCTCTTTCTCCCTTTCCCTCTGTCCATCTCTCTGTCTCTTAAAAAAATACTTATTTTGTGTCTACTTTTTATGTTTTAATGATTTGTGAAATGACTTTTCTGATTGTTGTTTGTGTAAAGGATGCAAAACCTCCAAAGTTGGTACACACCTATTGTAAGAGCGTGAACACAGGTATTACTGTGGACATATTGGCACACTCATGGCACATCTGGGGAACACATGAACACGTTTGTCCTCATCAGCACACAGTGTTTTTCAGCAAGTTTATGAAACTAGGCTTCCCCCTCTCTTTTTTTTTCTACTGTCCCACCTCTCTCCCTCCCTCTCTCAGAGCTAATTTCGATGTTGCGTGTTTGTGTTTTCCATTTGGGCCTACCACTGGAAATATTTGCATGTCTGTGCTGTAGCGCGCGGCTCGGCCCCAACAGTGGGGGCCTTATACCGGGCCGTGGACGCCCATTAAAGGGCCCGCTTGTCTTGTCGGGACAGCCACCTTTCCGGGAATAGAGCTCACCGTGTTTCAGCTCCACGCACCCCCCGGGGGGCTCCAGGAGAGGGAGTGGGGGTGGGTTGGAGTTGATGTTGGTTGGGGGTGGGTTATCATTGACACATCCTCTGGTGCTAACACATAAGAGAGAAGGATTTCTGCAGAGCTGGTCATCTATAAGGAGAGAAGGCCAAGTGTGTGTTTGTGTGTGTTTGTAATACAGTGTAAGTAGGTTTTATTATGAAGTTTTTGTAAGTGTGTCTCCATCACATGGAAAAACAATCGCAATACTAAAGAAACAAACACACAAAGTGAGAATATTCAGAACATTTTGCTTTTGGAGGTATAGTTAAGTTTGTGGTGCATTAACTTTCCTTAGACTAGTAGACTGTTAGTAGCAACATTATGTCAAAATCTCTGAGTGCATTATGAGTGCATGTGCACATGTTCTGTCCTGAACCCCAGAAGCAGTGGTGCTCAGTGGATCTGCCTATCCAGCAGAGAATATGATCTTACCTGGATAGTAATGTCACATCAGCAAAGTGTAATTTGCAGAACATAAGTGCTGTTTTTGCTAAAAATTTAAATCACTGACAGATTATTAATTATACCCATTGAGGCATGCTTCAATGAAGAATTTATCTATGATATTTCAATTTTATTTTCTTCTTAACAAAGAAAAAGATAAATTTTCACCAATTTTAAATGAACCAAATGTCTTTATATTAAAACAGTCCACTACGAGCTTAGTTTCCTTGTTCTCACTAGCATACTGGTAATAAAAGTCAATGAGCTTTAAAAAACAAAATAGGAAGTAACTGAGAGCCCTAATCCTCAATACCTAATACAATTATATGCCAATTTAGTTGGTAATAATAATATTTCAGCTCATCTCTGCTAATTCCAGTAAGAAGCTGAATAAAACTGTTAGTGTGTCTCTGAATTTAAGTATAATAAGGATCTGAAGCCAAGCAAACTTAGAACCTTTTTATTCTCACAGGCTTACATTTAATTACTGTGTCTTACTCTGTGTGTGTGTGTGTGTGTGTGTGTGTGTGTGTGTTAACTTGTATTTTATTTCTTTGTCACGTTTGTTTTGTTTTTAGTAGACCTATATAGGTTTTTTTGTTTTTGTCGTTTCTGTTAAACACATTGAGTTTATGTGTAATGAAATGTACTATATAATTAAAATTACCATTGCCATTCAAGCAGCTCAGTAAGGTGGTACCTAAAGCTAACATCAGAATGCTGATATGGAAACAATAACACTGTTAACAAGATTTTCAGGAGATATACAGATTATACCAGCACTGTAAAAATCAGAACTTACATTTTTCCAAAGTTTTGTATAGAAACATTTATGGTCTGATGATGGTGTAAA
>VUQS01058330.1:0-19253 GCA_015108495.1 Heterochromis multidens | reverse complement strand
TGGAAGCAAGACAGCAAAGGTAGGACAGAATTCATGAAAATGCTTTTCAAACGTGACTCCTAATTTTGGTCTTCTTTTGCTGCTGGTTCAGTGAATTTTGGTCAGAGCGTGACAAAATTGCAGTTTTGGAATCTGTGAGAACTGTGCTTTCAACAAAGATGTTGCTTGTCCGTGTACATGCCGTAGGGTGAAAGGGGGAATCCGCTCTTTGTGCTAGCATCTTTTTGAGGAATCTGTTTACCTGCTCTTTAATTGTTTGTTGTTTTAGCTGTGTTTGGTGGTCACTAAGGTGGTTTGGTGAGCTTTTAGCTGAGATTCTGCCGTTTCTGTTGATACCACACATGTCTATATTTACCAGAGCATTGAGGTTTAATGGGTTAATCTCTGGCTCTCTTCCTTAGTGTGTCTTTCCTCCTGTCCTTCTCCCCTCACCCCAACCGGTCGCGGCAGATGGCTGCCCCTCCCTGAGCCTGGTTCTACCTGAGGTTTCTTCCTGTTAAAAGGGAGTTTTTCCTTCCCACTGTCGCCAAGTGCTTGCTCATAGGGGGTCATCTGATTGCTGGGGTTTTCTCTGTATTATTGTAGGGTTCTTTACCTTACAATATAAAGAGCCTTGACGCAACTGTTGTTGTGATTTGGCACTATATAAATAAAATTGAACTGAATATGGCCCGAAGTTTCCAGCACCTTGTTGAATCTATGCCATGAAGACTTAAGACAGTTCTGAAGGCAAAAATGGGTCCAAATTGGTACTAGCAAGGTGTACCTAAAAATGTCTAGAGTGTATATTTGATTTTGTTTAACCTTTTATAAGGTATCCAGTTAAATTTTGCTGATAAACAAAGATAGATTTAAATCATTATTTAAAAAGGGCAACTTAGGATCTATGGTTATTTTATAAATGACTATTCAGTAGTGAAAATGACAACTTTTTTTTCCTAATCTGTCATGAAGTGCAGTCACTGCATGATGTATCATTTCTGTGATCATACAAGTTCACATGTTGAACCTCAGAAATGGCTGTGTGGCAGACTGCTAGCGGTAATAAGGAAGTGATAGCATCAAAGCCTGCTACACAAAAACACTACAATAAAGAAGTAGTAAATATCCCTGGGCCACACAGTGCAGATACTAATTGCGTTCCCAAGCTCGAGTGCAGTAAATAATGAAATTTTAATTTCTACTCTTGCCATTGTGTTTCCCTAACTCATGTTCAGATGAATATTTGGATTATTTGTTCATTATAATCATTTATTGTCTCAGAGGTTTGTAATTACGTTAAAAGTGGAAACCAGATCCTTCAGCTTTATAAATACTTCAAAACAAGATCTCAAAGGGGCTGATAAATCATGACACCAAATAAAATCATAGACAGGTAAACATACAAATTTTACGTTAATCCATAAACTGAGACCTCTTGGGTTACCCATTATTTAAAGAGGTGTGCACAGGAATGACATGGCCCTATCACAATCAGGTTATGAAGCCTGTCATGAACATCAAGGCAGTTTTATGAATGTTTATGATAGTTGCCATTAAATGTTACTTGCCATTTTGGTTAGGTTTAATACATTTGGTGAAATATAGATTTTTAAGATTGTTAAAAAATGGTTAGCACTAACACGTTGCCTCTGGTTTCAGGGTGCTAACTCTCCTCAAGGGGTTTTTTCCTGTATGACAGTGCACAACATACTGTATTATTGTAGGGTCTTTACCTTACAATATAAAGTGCCTTGAGGTGACTGTTGTTGTGATTTGGTGCTATATAAATAAAACTGAACTGAGTTGAATTGAACATGGCAACACAGGTTTGTTTTGAGTCTATGAAAAATTGCTTATATTCAACAGATTTTTCAGCCTGCTGAGATGATGAAGTTTGAAATGTGATTATATTTTGCTTTTTGTAAGAGAGTCTTTATCAAAGATGGGCACCCTGTCTGCAGGACAAGGAAAGAAACAAAGAAAATCATTTTATGACCACTACTGTGTGCTTTATAATGAATGCATTCTACCGTGTACTAAAGAGCTCACTGAATTCAAGTTTGGTACTGTAATAGGATGCCACGATTGCAGCAAGTCAGTTTGTGAATTTTCTTCCCTCCTAGATATTCCATGATCAACTGTAAATTATATTATTCTAAAGTGGAAGCACTTGGGATCCACAGCATCTCAGCCACAAAGTCGCATACCACAAAAGTTACAGCGTGGGGTTGCCAAGTGCTGAGGCGCATAGTGCGTAAAAGTTGTCAACGCTTTGCTGCCTTAGTAATTGCAGAGATCCAAGCCTCCTTTAGCTGTGGGTTTCTACAGCTGAGCAGCTTCTGTAAGTGTAATGCGTAAGTGGAGCACTACTTTTGTCCATATAGTGTATTTTGTTGTAACAAACTAAATGAAAGTATCTGCAAATGTGCATGTAAAGGTGCTTTTGTTATTTAATATAAAACCTGGTGAAATTATTTCAGTGTGTGCTACAATACTTTAAACAGTACTACGATGAGACTGTGATCATTTTGGTTAATAAAAATATTCACACTGTTTCATCTCTATAGTAAAATAACTTTTGCATTTTTACAAAGAAACAATTTGGACTCACTGAGTAAATATAAACCTGTAATTCAGTTTTCTATGACAGGGGAAAAGGGCGTCACTTTCCTCATCATATTATCTTTGGGCTCAATGGGCTCTGTCATCAACAGCTCCCCGTCTAGGCAGATCACTTGTGGCTCAAAGTAAATATTCAAGTATTGTGTTAATTCTTGTCAAAACTTGCCTGATATGTTAAATACGTAACTACAAAAGATAAATCTACAGAACAAAAGAATTTTAAAAAATTGCATCAGAAATCTATGTTTTTTTAATCTATTCTTTTACTAAACTCTACATCTGTAAATAAAACAGTGTACATATTAATCATATAAACACTAGTCATGTACTATTTTAACAAACAGCAAACCAGTACTTCTAAAGATTGTACAGGCAGTGGACACAAGACAGCAAATTTTCTACTATGATGCAGTGTTTACATGAAACATAATGCATGACCAGCCATCCAATTTATTTACTGCATTTCAGACTACAGTGCTTTACATTCATGACTGCTGTCATGTCATCATCAACATTATGTCTGAAACAGACTGGCTAACTAGGGAACAATTCTTCCTCTCTCCTTTTATTTTAGCGCTAGCAAAATTTAAAATGAACAGTCATTCATCTAGATCCACCAGCAAACAAAATCAAATAAATCAACACTTTGCCCAAATATAAAAATATTTGTGCTGTGGGCAGATAATTAATGACCACAGCTGCTCTAATTAAAAGCCATCTGAGTTCCATTAATCTTGGTTGCTGAGTACCATCGTTTCTCAAAGTGGACAGCCACGCCTTTCCTAAGCAATGCCTATTGTCCTTGGACTTATTTTTCAGGTGATATGGAAGGCCATTGTTGCTTTATTAGCATCATGAAGAAACATGAAAGCACAATCATTTATGCATTCCAAAGTGGGCACAAAGAAAATCATCATTATTTCCCTTCATTTTGGAATTAATACTGTGTGGAAACTGAGCATTGTAAGGACTAAACCTTTGCTTCAAATAAGACAAACCTAAAGAACAAATTATTTATTTTTTCTTTTCTTACCTACAGGTAAAAAAAAAAAAAAAAGAAAAAAAAGTTTGAAAACCCTTACCAGGATTTCTGAACTGATTGTTCAGCAAATGTGTTTGATCGTCATCTAAGTCACAATTATGGAGAAACACAATCTGACAAACCTAATAACACACAACATTCATCACAGATCTATTGTCAGTATGATCACAGTAACAGTATGTATCCATGACACAGTTTCTAAATACTATCAGAAACGTAAACAGCATGGCACACAAGATAACTCAAACCTCTACCGCTTTTGCATGGTGAACCTTAGGTAGAGCTAGACGGAAGGAAAAGAAGCGTATGGTGCGAAACTGCCATAAAATGGTTTCATGAAAATGTCAGGAATGTTTATTGAATTGAACAGTGTGTAAGGAGCTAATACTTTTATTTTGTCAGTGCTTTCTTGTAAATCTCTATGAGCAAAATAACAAACACAGTTTAATTACTATGTTTACCTACACATTATGTTAAGCTAATAAAAGATTTGTTTTGTAACATGAGAAAAAAAATATAAAGTCCAAAAAGTAATGTTGACACTGAATGTTTCAGTCATGTTTAGTGGCAACATATTTTTTCCAACAGAATCCAATGGTGTCCAAAGATTTTATTCACAGAATGTTGTTGCCTAAACCAATAGATAACTTTTAAGAGTTATGTTTATGCAATTACACATCATTTGGTTGAAAGAAAAAAAAAAAAAAACTGAAAAAAGTCCATAATGACTTCATAAATTGTGGACTTACCTACATTTAAACAAAATCCCAGTCTGCCATAAACTAAACCAAGGCTGGTTAAGGTCGGGTTTGTTTGAGCATGTATGTGCATTAATGTAACCACAGATGGGATTCTGGATGCAAAACCAAGTTTCTGTTGTGACTCAGGTGCTTTGATTCCTGCCAAATACCTTCTGCCATCTCTGCCATAAATGTATACTATAAATGCTAAACTGCAATTATTCATTCAATTATTCATTAAAAAAAAAGGCCTTTGAATGTAATCCAACAAGTGATTATGTTTCACTAGAATGTCATGTGGAAAACAATTTAATTGTTTACAAACATAATTTCTAGATGACAGTGTTAGGATATCCTACAGACTTACAATGTTTATAATTGATATTCAGCCAATTTATTTCCCCAGTCAGCAGTTCATTATTTTCTGGAGTGGAAAAAGGGAAATTTGCCAACAGATTACTATAACTTTGCAAGATAAACACTTTGGAGAGGACTGTGGGTTTTCTCCCTCATCATCTGGACTGAAATTGATTTGAGGTCAGTATGACGAGCAAGCAAAACCTGTTTGCTGTGTTCATGTGCACCTGCCTACTGTTTAAAAAACATAATTTAAGTAAACTCTAATACAAAAATGCATGTAAATGCCTGCTGATATTACTGTCAAAGGAATTTTCTAGGTTTCTGGACTACTGTTTGTACAAATCAAGATTAGATTCTAGCTTGTGAAACAGTAAAGTTTAACATGTTTACTTGTGATGTAGAGTATGCAAAAATACACCTAAAAAATTTACTTTTTTGTGGAATGAATTTAAATATAGCCCATTTGATTATACAGCAGTTAGGTGTTTACACTGATGGTTATGTGTGTTACGATAACGGAAAAATTTTCCATTTCTCGAGTCATTTATAAGATACTGTCATACTGTCATAAGGCTGGTTGAAGCACACAGACTCACTTTACCTACCACATGCTGTTCTTAAAAAAACAACCAAACATTAGCTATGTTATTGCTTGTTTCAAACGCCTTTTTTTCTCCATCCTTAATTATTCATTTGCTCATATGCTTTGTGCAGTACATAAAATTGTTGACGGTAATCACAGGGGCAATGGCCATTAAGCCCTAATGTGGCTAATGTTTGCCTAATCAAAGTTTTATGGACGGCAATAACTTTGAAAGAACATTTTTTTAATTATCCTTTAATTTGAGACATGATATTGGTGCAATATCTCATTGCTACAAAGACCAAAACAATAACAACCCCCAAGGGGACCATTATTGTTCTACACATTAAAGGTATGAAGGCAGGGCAAAGCACAAGACCTTTTTTTTTTTCCTGTGAACATTCTTTGGCACTTGCAGGAAAATTCATCTGTAGCTCAATTAGCACTGGTAATTGAAAAAACACCCAAAAAGACTGATTCATCATGATGATGGATTTTTTAGGTCTTGTGGTATATTTTCATTTAGTGTAATCTCTTAGAATTGACTTTCATAATGCTGTGACATTTAGAAACATCAAAGGAGAAGAGTCACAATGACAAGTCTTTTTTAATGTTTTTTGTGCATATTCTAGTATTGTTTTTTTTAAAGCCATGTTTGAATTGATTGATAAATGCCTGTGAAATGTGAAGGGTGAAAATGTAATTTTTGTCACAAAGATGAAGTTTACATCTTGTTCCTTCTACCCCCCCAAAAAATCCCTTTTCTCTCCACTTTCTTGGTGGAGCATACAGTATTTACTTCTTTCACAATCCTCGCCACCCAAGTACAGACATTTGAGTGAGTTTATTAGTTCAAAAGGATTATTATTCTAATGTGAAAATGGAACTAATGGTGTGCCAGATGCTTTTTGGACAATTATCTGAGAAAACAAGTCTCAAGACAAGTCATGTGTTATTATTTGGTCATTTCTCAGAGACCCTTCAAAATTGCCCAATTATGTTCTATTAAGGCAAGGCCAACCTTGTCAATCAATGAAGCAGCATTTGCCCCTGCCTTCAAAGACAGTCCACTCAACATTTAATGGCTCTCAGAAGTTTGCACTGCAGCTACATGAAAATGTTGCTCAGACTAATAAAGTTTATTTTTCTCCAAAAGCCCAAAATAAGCTGTGCTAGTTTTTGGCATAGATTTTCTTGCTTTATTTTCTTTTTAAAAGGAGACAGAAGAACCTTGAAAAACTGGTTACTGTTCAATGCACGTCTAGATGAAAATGAAAACCTTTGTGAAACATAATATTCATCACATAATATATGTATGCTAAGAAAACAAAAATGTATAGTCATGTGAAAAACACAGTTTACATAGCACTCTTTGTCCCGTGAAAAACTAAGTACACCCCACGATTCAGTAGCTTGCAGAACCACCTCTAGCAGCAATAACTTTATCAGTCTCTCACAGCGTTATGGAGGATTTTGGCCCACTCTTCTTTCAACGTTGCTTCAGTTCATTGTAGTTTGCAGGCATTCTATTATGCACAACTCTCTTAAGATCCTACCACAATTTTTCAGTGAGGTTGAGGTCTGGATGTTGCAACACCTTGATTCTTTTCTATTCCAGCTATTCTGCTGTAGATTTGCTGCTGTGCTTGGGATCATTGTCCTGTTAAATGACAGAATTTCAGCCAAACTTTATCTTTTGGACAAATGGCCTCACGTTTGACTCTAGAATACTTTCAGCTCAAATCAACAACTGGAAAATGCCTAGGTCCTGTAGTTGCAAAACAAGCACAAATCATCACCTCTCCACCGCTGGGATCAATAGTTGGTATGAGGTGTTTGTGCTGATATGCTGTGTTTGGTTTTCACCAAATGTGGGACTGTGCATTCTGGCCAAACATCTCTACTTTTGTCTCATCTGTCCAAAGGACATTGTTCCAGAGGTCTTGTGGTTTGTTCAGGTGCAACTTTGCAAAGCAAAACTGTGCTGCCATGTTCTTTTTAGAGAGAAGAAGCTTTCTGCTGGAAACCCTTCAAAAAAGCCATACTTGTTCTTTCTTTTTCTGATTATAGGGTCATGAACTTTAACATTTAACATACTAACTGAGGCCTGTAGAGTCTGAGATATAGTTGAAATACACATTAGTGCATTTTTAGCTAAGAACTGGATTACAACAAACAAAAAAATAAGTCACCTCACACTGGAGCTCTAACTTACTAAGCAAATTAAGAGTTATACTATAAGCCTTTAACTAAGACATTCAAGTGGGCTAAGGAGGATAATTACATGAAAATGAATGCTTGCTTCTTTCTAATAATGAATTTCATATCAACCGTTTTGTCATGATTTGAGCAACTAGCAATTTCCTGGTCTATGTGTAATATTTTCCTATCCCTGTATACGCAGAGTATGAATCAGAGAAGAGGCTGTGGTGCTAAACATAAACACCACTTGCCACAGATATATAGGAAGGTGGGTTGACAGTAAAAACAGACACAACCACAACTCAACACTGGGATAATAGAGCTGTGGAAAAAAGGCACAAGCCTGTGTCAATGTAACTATCATTGGAGAAAAAAAGGCCATATTGACTTTCTTTTATGCATTCTATGTATCAATCCCTCAACACAACATACATCTCCTATCATACTAAAGCCAACCAAAGAAGACTGCACCACCTACAGTTTCCAATTAAGAAACTAAAAGATAGAATGATCTGGGATGAGTCTTGAATTAGCTATATGTTTTTGTTTTCTGTAAACCTAAGAATAAGGCACCAAATAAAATAAAGCTTCATCTATTTTTGGTTTGGCTTAAATTTTTGATGCCATGCCACTAGTGATCGTCTGTTGTGCCCAAAAGTCTCATCATCCCCCGCTGTTCCCAGTTTGCTAAAACTTGTGCTAGGTCAGCTCCAAACACATGCACCGCCACTGGGAATTTTTGGCAATCTGCTTGTCACATTTGAGCAAAACATCTGTTGTTTTACTGGCCTGGCCAAACCCATTCTGTCGGAGCGAATTAGGGAAATGTGAAACAGTGTCGCCGATGAATCTGACACCATTGCCGTATTGGCTTTTACCATGCATGCAGAATACACTCACAGTATTTCGATTGGAGTTGAGAATATGACACACTCAAGCAGTGCACTTAACATTTTTGCCCAATTTCCATCACAACTAGCATTCTAAAAATACCAGGTGAATAGTGGGGAGGTTGGGATACGATAAATAAAGCCTCTGTGACGTGGCCCAGCACTGCAATCAATCTCATCTCCCAGCATCCTCTTCTCTCCATTTCTCTCTTTGTTTTCATATCTCAGTGTCCCTCCCTCTTCGTCCTACATCTCCCTCCTCTCTGTCTAACTCTATCTTGCTTGAGAGCTAGCATATGTCTCCAATCATTTCCTCCCAGCCCCCACCCCTTTGCCTTTGCCTTCCTCCTAGATTTCCTCTCTTCCCCTCCGTTTCTTCCCCAGTTACTCCTTCATCTCTCCCAGTTTGACTCGAGCAGTGACTGGTGCAGTTATCAATCACTGAAGCCAAGCCTTGTCAGCGACGACTGAACCCAGAGGCGCCCCTCTCCCCTCACTCTCTCTCCCTCTCTTTATCTGTCTCGGTCTCCTTCCTTTAACAAATTTGTTCCAGTTAATAAGCCCTCCCAAATGACCCCCTCTTCCTAATTAAGCACAGGCAGCATGTAGGGAAATATGATACTTAATTAATGATGAGATAAACTCTCTCCCAAGGCCCTGTCAGAAAACCATGACACCATGTTTGGCGGTTTGAAATCAAATTAATATGCCAAAAGACAGAGAAGAATAACCGATGAGAGATTTCACTCTACCTTTTCCAATTCTTCATCTGACAGAGGAACACAAGCTTTGGATTTTGAAACCAGTCTATTCAACTTCAAAGCCCAACCAAGTCAGGCCATGATGTGCCATTAGGTGCAGGTTCCATTTATCATTTATCAATGTTTGTTTTTTTGTTTTTTGTTTTTAAATATGAATATACTTTGTCTCAAAAAGCTCATCTTTAAACCTCAGCTCAAGTTTAGAGGGACAAGTGGAGGGGTTTAAAACTTTAGCACTTAAAAAATGCATAGGAACACTCAAAAGTAGTTTTCACACATGCACTGCAGTCCCAAACGTTTTCTAGACATCGGCAGAGGTAGATGTACAAACGCAGGCAGAGGCAAGATACCTTTTGAAAATTCACCATAATTCTGTAAAGTTGTTTTTTTTTTTTTTGTAAAGTACCATAGGTACAGTAAGCAGCGTATGTACCGATGTTAGTTTTTCTGGAATAGAAGGTGGCACCATAGGGCTACAAGGCGTTCTAGTCTGTCCTTACATGCTAAAGAAGAAGAACGACGCCTACAAGCACAGAAAGAACTACATGTGGAAGACAGCGACTACTGCAGTTGGTGTAAGAGCTCTGCTGTAACTCATCCATAAGAAAGGCGGTAAGAACTGGGTATGGAATTATTTTGCGCTGTTAGCCATTAATACACAGTCCCTTTTTTTTTTTTTAAGACCGCTGGCATTGCTATTGTGAAATCAACTATGTTCCATACTTCAGAGTTTGCAATGGCTAACGTTATATAAATGCTTAAGCTAATGCAATGTGATGTATGATGTAACTAACATCATATTTCGTAGTAACATTTGTAGGCTACTTGGCAGCAATACTAACAAAGTCTGTGTCTTGTAAACAAAATATAATGTTAATATTTTAAATGAAATGGTCTACAACCACCATGTTAGTGATTTAAAATGACTTATTAATAATGGAGTTTATGTTTAAGTACATAGGTTAATCATTTTGTGTGTTTTTTGGTGTTTGTTTGTTTTTTGTGGGGGGGTTTTTTATGTTTTTTTTTTTTTTACTGTGGTATCAAATTGTTGTCGCAAATTGTGTAATTCTACTGGTATTGGTGCCAATTACTAAATTTCTGGTCTCGTAACATCCCTGATGTTTATTCTGTTTTTATTCCATCTGGATGTTTAAAGCAATTCTAATCAGAAAATTAGGCTGCAATATAAACATTGTCAGTGATGTTCCCTTTCTGCTCACCAGATGCCCTCAGACTTTATTACCTTTTCAAGTCAGCTGACTCACTTATCCATTAACTCGTTTTCCCACCTTTCTCTCTCACCTGACCTCTTTCATTCACTCTGTCCATTTCACCATTGGCACTGCCACAACATATACTGCCAGTTACAGTAGCACTCCTTGTTCTTCAGTGCTGGTGTTTTGTTTTTTTTTCAGCAACTGCATTCCACCCATCATCAGTAACTGTCCCTGCAAGTTATCTGTATTCAGTCCTGTGCATGTCTGCATACCTGCCTATAAGCTTCAGTTAGTCATAATTAAAATCAGTCTACTGCTACTGCCTGCTTAGGGTGTTTCTGCATTTGGGCCCTCCATCCTGTTCCCCTGTACTCTCAACTGTGACACCTTTACTTAGAGAATGTGATGAGATAGTGGATAACAAAGAGAGACGTCAGCGTATGTCTGTTTAGGATGCCCTCAACATTCAGACACAGACATCATAGTCATACAACACCATTGTGAGCTTTTAAATACCAGTACGTTTAATATGCAAACAATTCAAATATTCAAATTAGTTACAACAAAGACTCCTTCAATCAAAAGTAGCTCTCTCACCAGTACCAACAAAGAATGTAAAAGACACTGACTGACAATAATTTATTCTCTTATCTCATTACTCTTTATATGATTTCAGCAAACTACAGTTTCTTTAATCATCTCCAACATCGCATTGTTTTATTGTGTTTTAACAAGCTTTAATTAACGGCTGACACAGAAAATCGCTTTTAATAATGCATGGATAATATGTGTCCAGAACATATGGTATTCTTTATTAATATTCAGCATCAATTGTCACATTCTGTCTGACAGACCCTTGCAAAAGTAGGCCATTTTGATGTAGAAGCAGATATGAACAAAGTTATGAGTGATTTGTCAGTTTCTGTCTGATATTTAAATATTCATTTAGAGTCTTCCAGGAAATAATGCGCAGCACTTTCAGAAAGGGAGGCCCAGTTCAATGGCATTGAATCACAGTTGAAATTTGAATATTAAATGTCTCATAAAGATAACCTTTGCTATTACCACATACGGACACGTCTTTTTCCAAAGTAATGATAAAAACTGTAAAATAATTGACTAATTACTTTGGAGCTGTTAAGATATTGTACAACTCCAAAATAACAAGACTTTTGTCATTTGATCATAAGCACTGGTGCTTGGGTGTGGGAGGGTTGAGTAAATGATCGTGTTGTTAAGCTGGTTCTTTTATTATTTCAGCAAACAGAAAAAGCAACTGAATCTGCCACAGCATTATTAATATACTTCTCCAGTTACCTGTTGCCAGCGGATATCTGGGCCAAAACTTCCTGTTCCATCCGCAGTGAATGCTCACAATTGTTTTTAAATTGATGGTACCCATCGGCAGTACGGTGACACGGTGGTTAGCACTGTTGCCTCACACCATCTGGCTGAGCCTTTCTTTGTGGAGTTTGAATATTCTCCCTGTGTCTGCATGGGTTCTCTCCGAGTACTTCGGCTTCCTCCTAATGTCCAAAGACATGCAGTTAGTGGGGTTAGGTTAATTGGTGATTCTAAAATGCCCATAGGTGTGAATGTGAGTGTGGATGGTTGTCTGTCTCTCCGTGTTAGCCCTGCAAAGACTGGTGACCTGTCCAGGGTGTACCCTGCCTCTCACCCTATGGCAGCTGGGATAGGCTCCAGCCCCCCCGTGACCCTGAATTGGATAAGTGGAAGAAAATGGATGGATGATGATAGCCATTGGTTTCACAATTGCAATTCATCAAATGTGCCCCTCTTTTGTGATTTAGATAGATTGTTTGAAACTATATCAGAAGGCTTAGGCTGGTACTAAAAATCTTGTCTTTCATCTAAAAATTCTGCATATTCATTTTTAAAGGCTATTTTGCTGTGTAACTGACTTTGACTGAATTCAGTTACACAGAGACCGGTCTGTGACCAACTGACTACAGAGGGAAAAATGGTTACAGTGGTTGCCAAGTGATTGCTGGCAGCTGTAAAATTTGGGGCAGATTGCTGCGGTCTTCTGTAGTTTACATCCAAGATGCTAACTTGTCTGCACAATTTCCAACTATTTACCAGAATTCACCATCAAAGTAAAAGTTGCAGCTTTTGAAACATGCTGGTTGCAGTGGTTAGGCACAACTTTTACTCTGAAGGCAAACATTTTTCCAAGTTTCACTATCACTAAGCAAGCAGTTGGCGAGTATTTGCAGACAAGTCGACGTCTTCCATGCAAAGCTTTTGGTGCAGCACCCTCGTAATGACTAATTTTACCTAGTGAAAGCCAAAAACAACCACTCGCCAACCAGTCAGTGAATATGCATTTTTCCCTAATGACTGGAGGTTCCCAGGGTGTCATTAACTGGTCTCTAGGCCTGTGTGACTGAGGCCTTAAAAATTGGTTCACTGGATTTTGTTACAGTGCATGTAGCTATATGAAAAACAATGTACGTAATGGAGGAAAAAGCAAGAGTGTGGCAGTCGGAGACAGATTAGATTTACAAAAGCTCTGGGCTTGGCTATTTGGGACTAAGTTCAATGTTTGAGTTTTGTAGAGAAAAATGCTGGTCTTCTACTTGTTATAACTCATCCATCATACTGATTCTGTCTTGAAAAGTAGTATATTAAATTACAGGACCTAGACGCAACTCAAATGTATTGTCCTCCTCATATTGCAACACAGCTCCAAAGCTTTAAAACAGAATATGGATCTGTTAAACTTAAGAGTGTTTGCCTGTTCTTGTACTGTGCGCTCACATACTGAGGATCTCTTCATGGAAAAAAGACTGTCTTATGAAATCTAGCAACAACAGGTCACACAGGTCACCAAATCTGGTCCAAATTATGTTACTGATTATATTACCACTAATATGGACTACAAGTATTTTTTAATAAAAGCACACAACAGTGGTACTTACTTAGTGCAACACTGAAAATTTGTTTGGCAGTTGTCCCCCAAAGTAGCCAACAAAATGTATAATTCTTACTCTGTGTCATTTTGCTGACATGATATTTATTAAAGAGACTAGTGTAGTTGTAAACTATTTTAACCAAGTCGGGCGCTGTGATTGTCTTGCCACTGGAGCTTCTTGTTGTGGAAATATGTCTCGACAATGACAACTACATTTTAGCTCTTGTTTCCCCTGATCTTCAAATCAAATTTACACTGACTTCTTTGATATGTGCAGAGTGAGCATTTATATCCCTGTGGACTGTGAGAAAAATAAATAAACCAAAACTATCACATCCGCAAACAACTAACAACAAATCTGACATATTTACCATAACAGCCGTTCTGAACTTTGGTCTAAATGAAACACATCCATAAAATAAGTGTTTGTTCTGCACCGTCCTTTGAAGTTGGATTTGTTTTTGCTCTTTAATGATTTCTTTCTTCTGATGATGATGGAAGCCGTGCTGACACCTTCTTTTGCTTCATCAAGTTCCGCTGCACAATTACATGAATTTACTTTCAATAAATTACCATCTTTGCATACATCAGTCAAATCATCCAGCTGAGGCATTCGCAAACAATATGCATTATTAATTTCATTGTCAGTGTTTATTTGGTTAACTTGTAACCGACTTGGACAGCCCATTGCCTTGATGATGTATTTAAAAGCATCAGGGTCGGCTTTTTAAAAGGAAATCAGGGGATGACATGCTTCCACACACCACTTCGCTCCCTGCTGAGGCCACTGAGGGAAAAAGACTGAACTCCAGTGAAAGACCAATCAAAAACTCAAAAGATGCATCATGAGCTGCTGCAGTCAAAACAACAGAATCAAGAAGATCATCCACATCACAGCGATTCTCAGTGAGTGGTTGTTAGCACTGATTGACTATATTTCAATTTAACAAGTTTCTTCTGTCTACAACAGTTAATCCAATGAATATATTGTATTCATAAAAGAGAACAAAAACAAAAACAAGAGCAAAGAAGTTGAGTTAGGAATTATCCCTTATTACGGATTTAAGAGTACAATGATTTCAAGCATGTCAGTCATCAATCTAAATGACGATGAGGAAATATATGAACTTTCAAACAGTTAATATTGAATACAGTAACACAACTTCAATGTTTACCTTAATTTACTATCAGTATGTTGTAGTTAGACTATGAAAACTATGCTGTATCTTTATAAGATAAAGAGTGAAAGGTCAGTGTTAAGCTGGGACATAGAAAGTTTAAAAGAATGGTGCATTCTAAATAGACATGTCTGCTAATGCCAGGAAAAACACAGCTAGTGAAGACAAATCAGAGTGAAGAAGTGCCTTCGGAAAGTGCCATGTTGCAGCCATCCATTTAGCCCTGAGGGCACCTGGAGGGTGCTGCAATGGCACCTCTCATCTGCCATCAAACTATCATCCCAGATGACAGCTCTTAGGTACACTTCCAGCGAAATTCCAATCTCTTGCACCATCTTACATGGAACAAAAAACAAGAGCAGACGAAGGTAGGTGGGGTGCACCATCTTGCAAACATTTCACATAATTAGATTACAGCAGTTCTAATTAAAATAGGATCAAGTGGTTTTGTAAAATGCTGATAAGATGGAACAAGAGTGAAGAGTGTTTTAAGAAATATATATATCTTCAAAAACATTTCAGCTATTTAATTAAAGCACAAACAATGCAGTTGATATACAGTATGTACATATTGTTATTCATGTAGTATTAAAAAAACTCCAAAATGTTCCATTCACTTTAATATAAAACACAAAATTCACAATGAAGACGCAAGACCAAACTCATTTTTCACACTGCAGCTTAAAAAGTGACTAAAACTAGTCAAATGTTTCTCAAAGTTTTCAGCTCTAAATGTATACTTATAGCCAGTACTGTAAACAGGAGACTGTGCTGTACTGCCATTTTGTTCTTAAGTTGTGTAATTGGCTTTTCTTCTTCTTTCCAGTGTCATGTTTTATGTCATGGCACAAACGCTTGATTCTAGAGTGGATGAGTGCCTGGCAACAACAGAGCCACACAGCTTTATCTGCGACACCTAATGATGGCATCCACCTGCTGTTTTATGGTCACAGCTGGAGCAGTGTAGCTCCCATTTGGCCCAAGTGCACAATCTCTCTTTCTCTCCCCTCATCTCCCTGTGCCCTATACTTTGCTTCCTCTTTCTTATTCTATCCTTTGCTCTCATCAGGCTCTCACATTTTCATCTTAGTTGTACCCAACTTACCCTCACTTCCCTCTCTTTTTCCCCACCTTCATCTACCTCTGTATTCTACACCCTTCTTCCACTTCCCCTTCTTTTCTTTGTGCCTCATTGCACTGATGTTCTTTTTATGGTCAACAGCCATGAGCTCCTCATCTGAGCTAGTCTGGCCTCATGTGCTTCAGGAAGGGATGAGTAGATATGGGGGTGAAGGCCCACGAGGTGCCCAAAGAGCCAAATATCAGAACAATATGTCACCCAGCTGCCTGATGACCTCGACCATTCAACCTTGCAGGGCTCTGACTGTGCATCTTCATCCTGAGGGTAACTGCAACATGAAAGCAATATGTCTTTTTCATACTGCAAAAATGTCCTACGTCATTATCACACGATTCACAAACGGAACCAGGACACTGGAATATTCCACAAAGCCATTTTCTTAAAAATGTTACCAAAATTTTTTTAAATGTGCTTGTAGATGAGCTAACATAAAGATACATTTGAACTTAACACAATTTATTGCCTTTTGCACATGTAGTCACTGTTAGATTCAAATCAGCACTAGTCTCATCTTTACATGAACAAAGAAAGAAATTAAATCTGGTAAATGACTCCATCGTAGTGATGAACCCTCAGGGAGTTATCACATAACTCTGAGGTTTTCCTTTTGCTCTGTGGTGCATTTTAGCATCTTTCAGCCTATTGTTTTGGTTCGGATCAGTCTAACCAACCTCGCCAGGCTCATTTTCAGTGAAAGAGTTAGATTGAATCACTTACACAAGTTAAGAAGCTGACAGCTTGTGACAAGCTGGTGAACAAATTGGAGCCTCTATTAGCTAAGGAGGCACATGTTTCCCTTCAGGGTGATTGATATAGGAGTATGTTATCTTGATATATAAATAGTGTTCAATCTGTAGTACTGCCACCTAGCGACCCTAAAAATGAAGCGAATGCAGGTTTAAATGGTAAATTATCAAGCCAGTGTGTGTAAAAATGCATGTTTTAAAACTAAGAATCTTAACTTTCACTTTGCTTTTAACCACGATCTAAAAAGTAGCAAACAGACCTGTCATTAATTGTATAATTTAATTGAAACAGCTCCATATATCATGTAACCACAATCGTTTATATACTGAAATAAGTTGGAAAATCAATAGAATATTATGATTAACAGAACTATATGGCATCTGGACATTGGTACAGCCAGTGTTTGACATTTATAGCAACTATATGTTACATACATAGTAAGGTATAGTGGAAAAAAGCAGAACTAGAAGTAGACATATGTAGTATTAAATGTGCAATCCCAAACACTGATGTTCCAGGAGAGCAAAGGTATACTGAATGACTGAGCATCTCTTCCTCGAGGAACTGCTTCCTGTATTTTAACTGATAACCTAATTTCTGGGCCTAGCATTTCAAAGTCTTGTTGGACATGTTCAATGTGCTTTGCTTTTCTCCAAGACAGACCCATGGAGGATACTCGGTATCCACCTACAGGAATAAGACAAGGACTCTACTTAAAGATCACTGAACAGCATGAAATCTTTCAACAATCTTCCAGTCAAATTTTTAAATATCAACAAGTCTCACCTTATCTCCCTCTTTATCCCCTGTCATGATTCTTATTTCCAGCTCAATCAAGAAACCCTCAATTGACCAGATTGCAGACAGGTGATCTCCAAGGAACCTCATAGCAGGTGTTTCTAGACAAATTCTAACTCAGTTGACTGACGAAGATAGGAGTTTGGACTAAAAATAGGAGAATCAAATAATTTCTAGGAGACAAGCTGAAATTACTCAACAGCAGAAGGGGAAAAAAATCATGATCGCAGCTCAGGCCCGTCAACAACCCAAGATGTCCTCAGAGAGAGGCTCTGGCTTGACAACATGTCAATATCACTTTGAGTGCTTCTCTGCGAACATAGCTCTTTGGGAAATCTCATTTACTTCAGCAGCTTTACACACACACAAAAAAAGACAGTGAACATTTGACGAATGCAAGAAAAAAAAGAGCTGAGCAGTTGATCTTTGAGACCGAAGACGATTTAAAAAAAAGAAAAAAAAAGAAGGTAAGACAACACTTCTTTGTTGATCACTGTCAATGCGTTTACTGGACCAGACGGTGTTGTCTAACTTTCGGCAGCTAACACCCATCTGTCTGAGATCTTACGTTTACTGGAAAGAAATCTCTCTTCTTGAGTTTAGCCCCCAGTTCTTCTTCCTCTTAAATCTGTCACTCACACACCTCTCAGAAGCTGACAGGATGATTGAATACAAACCCACATTAACAGTGACAACTTCAGCCGCAGTTAAGCAAACCTGAGCAAACAGAGCATTGTGGTAGGCAGGCACAAAACACAGACACAGCTCTCAGTCACTCTGCAGGCATATGGGCAAAACAGAAAAGCAAGAAATTTAACAAAGACAACTTGAGGTTTTTTTATATTAATTCCTCAGATATCAGTAGCTTCAAATCTGCAAAGTTATATTTGTAAATAAAGGGCAGTACAGTTGGTAATGTGAACAAGGAGCTCCTTTTATTATGAAGAACTGCACAATAGTGAATATGCATATTGTAGCATGTCTTGCAATTTCCATATTTAGCTCCACACCCTTAGGTGTTTCTCTCAGTCTCCAGGGGCGACAACCACTCTTGAGTGTGATTTGTCCCAGAGGCTGTTACACCTGCTGAATAAACATGAGCCTAATCCTCCTTCCGCTACACTTGTAAGGGGTCAAAGTTCATATTTACAAGAACAGCAAATCCACTTATAATCAAAACCTGTTTTGAGAGAAGCCCTTCTTATGCACCTACTAGGCAGATTTCTCTGTGTATACATCACATGACAAAAATGACGTTATCTACTTATCCTTTTTTTCCCCCCACCAATCAGTATTTCTCCATTAAGGCTCCATTTACCATTTTTTTCTCATTAATTTTTTTCCTCAGAATAACTGGACCTTTTATTTTTTTAATCTTTGAGTGTGCTTGTCAAAATGTATATCAAATATTTTCTATCAGAGAGTATTTCTCTTTCCTGTTCTCTATCATGCTGTGTTCTAAAAAACCAGTTTTTCCATCTACTCAGTATAAGTAACAAAATTGTACAAAAGAAATCGTCCAGAGTTTGGGGAGTTTTTGAAACAATATTTGATGCAAATACTTATTTCATCAGGCTGTCCTAAACACTCTCTGAAAAGCCTTCAGTTGATCCAAAATGCCAGAGTACTGACAAGGACCAGAAAGAGAGAGTATATTTCTCCCATACTGGCTTCTCTTCATTGGCTCCCTGTTAAATCCAAAATTGAATTTAAACTCCTTCTCCTCACATACAAGGTCTTGAATAACCAGGTCCCATCTTATCTTAAAGACCTCATAGTACCATATCACCCCAATAGAGCACTTTGCTCTCAGAATGCTGGCTTACTTGTGGTTCCTAAAATATTTAAAGTAGAATGGGAGGCAGAGCCTTCAGCTTTCAGGCCCCTCTTCTGTGGAACCAGCTCCCAGTTTGGATTCAGGAGACAGACACCCTCTCTACTTTTAAGATTAGGCTTAAAACTTTCCTTTTTGATAAAGCTTATAGTTAGGGCTGGATCAGGTGACCCTGAATCCTCCCTTAGTTATGCTGCAGTAGGCCTAGGCTGCTGGGG